>JAOXNR010052875.1:0-15458 GCA_028571225.1 Parsonsia alboflavescens | reverse complement strand
TACCTTACTATGCTGAACGTCCCAACACACAGATCACCTATTTAAATCAATTTGGACCTTCTTGCATGTTATGCTAATATGTATAAAATTACTTTTTTAAGATTATAGTCTTTTACACTTTTTCTCAAAAAATGATAGCCTTTTTGGGCATAAATCCCAACACTTTCAACATTCTTTTCACCTACATTCTCTCCCTCCTTTGCTGTATGCACATAAATTTTAGCTTGCAATTGATTTTCCTGTGGCATAGACGAGACCTCTGGTGTGCTCAACGTTGACATAGCTAAAGAAGAGAAGAAATAAGAAGTTTAATAAAGAGTAATAATAATAATAATGCATTTTAGAAGTTAGAATTTCAAGCATGCACAATCACAAGCCGCAGCTCAAAATTAAAGATCAACAGCCACTTGACATGTGAAACTCATTAAAAGGACTGACTGACGGGAAGAGGCAATTTAAAGAAAGCAGTTCATAATACCAATGCAGCCCGTGCATCTATAAAGAGAAAACCAGACATATTTTTTTAAAAAATTTTTTCACAACCTACGAGTTCTTGAAACGACTATCCACCCAAAACCAAGACAACTTTGCTTGATTAGTAGTTTAGATAGCCATAAGTTGTAGTAGAGAAAGTTTACAAGGGGTCATAAATCTTTTTTTTTTATTTCTAAAACCCTGTTTCCATGATTATCATTTCCTTGGCCTTCTTGGCCCTCTGCCTAATTGGCATAGTAATGTAAATTTTGTATAGATGCAACAATCTCTTAGCCTGTATCCATTGATTATCATTTCTTTTGTTGCTGTCTCTGTGTTCATATGCCTACAAATTTTGCAAATTCTGTTAAAAAAAAAAAAAAAAAAAACAGTGACCTAAAATTCTATGTAGGAGAAAGCATGGATGATGATTTTGGACTTATGTTTCCTTACTACAAGGATGGTGCTACTGAACCAATTTTCCTGTCTTTGGTCCGCAAATTGAAGGAGGTCAAATGCCAGAAGAAAGCTCTGTTGTTGCATGCGTATCTCTCTAATAAGTGTGATAGAGACTAGAGATTTAGTTCTTTCCTTTAGAGTTTATTTTACTATGTTACTGTTTGTGATTTGCCCCTTGTCTTTTTTTGGATAAAATCACACTACATAGTTAAAACTGAAAAAACTCGAAGTAGCACACAAGCACAGTCCATGAAATAACTAAAATGCAAAGTCATACACAGAAAAGTCCAAAATGTGTTCCTTTACTGCTCTAAAATTGATGATGGGTTGGGTTCTAGAGCGGCTGCCGCGGCGAGATGCTGGGTTTGGTTTAGGCGGTGACGATGACAGCGGCTCAGCGACAGCGGCAAGATGAAGGTTGGGTGGAGAAGTAGTCAGCAGATGGAAGGAAGGAAGAAGACAAGGAGAGAAGAAGAGGGGGAAAGGATGAGTCTGGATTGGAGAAGAAGAAGAGGGAAGGAAAGGATGAGGCCGGATCTGGACTAAAGGAAGAAGGAAATTAGGAGGCTAGGAAAGGAAAGAAAGAGGGAATAAGGGTTTTTTTTTGGGAGAGAAAGGAGGGAACCAAGAAAAATTAGGGTAAAATAAAATAAAAATAAAATATGTTTAAATAAAAATTTATATAATAAATATATTATATTATATAATATATAAGTAAAATATTATTATGTTATATTATATTAAAAGCTCTTTTAGGCTCGCGAGCCTAAATGAACGAATATATAAGGGTTCAGCTCTGCTCCTTTAATAAGAGAGCTGAGCCCGAGCCCGTTTAAGATGAGCTGAATTCGAGCTTTCACCGAACCGAGCCCGAACCGTTCCCGAATAATCTAGTCTCATTTACACCCGTAGACAGCAAGAACCAGTCCAAGCTCCGGTCTCGGCCTTCCAAAGGCTACCTGATGGACGAGTCCAAACTTCTTTCAAGGTTACTTCGAAAGAAGATTCCGGGTAGATCTTCAAACAATTAATGCTCAGGCTATATGACCCAGAAGACCAAAGCATGCGGAAGAGGGTACCGATATCCTCTTTCAACCACTCGTCTGAGCCTAGCTACACATCTCATATGAACTGACATTTCATATGGGATGTCCCTGGCTCTGGTGTTTGTGACTCAGAATGTTTGTGTGAAGAAGATGACTAAGAAGAGGAAGATGAGGCTCCCAAGAGAAGACAACAATCTAAAAGGAAATCCGGTGGATGTTCAACCAAACATCCTCCTCTCGATGATGATGAAGGCAAATCGAGGGCAATACCAGTTTCAAGGCCTTTTACTGGCTTTGAAGATTTCTACAGCCCTCATCCTAGAAGATCGGCCTTACTGCCTATGGCCAAGAAGAATCCACCATCCATCAAGAAAATCTTAAGAAAGACAACGGAGTACCACGAGCCATCCTCTTGACGTAAAAAGTCAGCAAAAATCACTCCAAGCGAGTCAACTCCGATCCCATGCATGATGAACTAAACATTAAGGCATTTCGATGCTTCAGACTTTCCACCCTTGGAAACAAGAGAGAGCAAGCTCGACAGACGAACCTCCCGACCTTACATGTCTCAAAAGACAACCGATGAATACGGGAGACATGTTCCTCTCAATCAGGCAGAAGAAGTTCTCAACTGGCAGACTGACAACTCCATTACCCAGAATCGTGTCTTAACACGAATTGATGATAGAGCCAACCAAGTTCAGAAGAAGATTGACCACATAGAGAAGCTCTATCTTGACATGGTGAACAGATACAACGTTCTTGATAGAGACCTCAAAGCCATGATCCAGACAGGCACCACTTATTGCAGTGAATTTGATGAGAAACGCCATGAGATCCGAGACTTGAAAAGATAGCTTGAAAATTATGAGAAGAGAAAGTCTCAAATTGAGCCGGTTTCATTATCTCTGTTACAGGCTTCTCCATGCTCGGCATTCTCGACAATCCTTCGACGTTCCACACACCACAAAGTTCGGTTCTACCCCGAGCCGAAAAGATTGTTGACTTCAGCATGCCAGAACCGGACTTTTGGGTTAATTGGGTGAAGGAACATCCATATGCTCATTTGACAATGAAGAAGAACCATTCACCCTCAACTGCTCAGATTGAAGTGTCCCAGCCAGAAAGCTCCAGACATTCTCACAAAGACAAGGAGAAGGCAAACGTCCAGTCAGATGAAGTCCAACGTCAATCTCCAAGGAAAGAAGAGTTCAAAGCCTCGGTCCAACAAGGACCTATTCCAGCCAGACAGCCTAATCCCGCTTTTCTGACAAGCTCCATAAGGCAACCTAATCCGGTCTTGATGAATTATCCTCCATAGCTTACGGTGTCATTCAAAGCAGATAGTATTCTAACAACTTCCATAGAAGACCCCGTGTCTGATTAAACTTCAACACCATCCGAAGATTCAAATAAAGATCCAGTGTCAAATGAAGTTTCGACAGCCTCTGAAGACTCAAATGAAGATCTAGTGTCTGATGACATTTCAACACCCTTTGAAGACTCCAATGTCAAATCCATGTCTGAAACATCCTCAGAAAACTTTTCCAAGTCTACTGATTCAGGAGAAGAAAAGATGGACATTTCTGGGATCCTCATAACTACCCCAGGACCCTCAGGATCGACCACATATGCTGCTGCCGATCACAGCCTTGAAGAAGACACGAATGATGAGTCCATGGGAGATAATCGGCCACCATCTCCTTAACCCACTCCTTCGAAGAAACCAGCAAAGACAACTTGTTTCACCTTTGATGACATTCCAGTTAGCAAGAGATGTGAAAGGTTCCAAGAAATGTCAGCATGGGTTCATACACAGTTGTTAAAATGAGTATCTCTGAACAATATCCTGTTTGAGTTTTCAGTCAATCTGTTGGCACATTGCATGATTCGTTTTTATCGTTAGATGCCATTGATATAAACTTATTGCTTACAAGTTCTTTGCACTTTTGGATTAATGTGATATTTAAAGAATTTGTAGGTGACTATTCTCTTGAGATCAAATAGGCGAGAACAGACTTTTTGAAGATGAAATGTTGTTCTTTGAGGCCTAAGGACATCAATAGGCACTACAAAAGAATGACAGAAATCTATTATCGGCAGGGTGGAATGAATGACCCAAATCTCAAACAGGTATACATCTCCTCACTTCCAGAAGAAATCCAACCAGAGTTGAACAAAATGATCGAACTCTTTGGAAGCACTCTAGGGAATCTTGGACTTGTAGAGATCCACCAAGCTACATTCACATGTCTCGAGAAGCTCTGTGAAAGAGGAAATGTCATGGGTAATTTCTTCCATGGAAAGAAGAAGCTTGAGAAGATCTGCAACAGAAACTATGGGATTGGGTGCCCCAAGTCAAAGAAATGCAACTGCAGGAGCAAGGTCACAAAGAATAGACCTTCAAAGAAAAAGAAGTACAAGTTAATGAAAAATCTTAAGTACTTTAGATGGAAAGCATCACTCAAATGAAAGTCAGACAGATGTTACTTCTACAAAAGGAAAGGCCGCTGCACAAGGAATTGTCCAAACAAAAGGGCCAAAGCTTCGAACCTTGTCTCACAATTAATGGTGGAGAATCCAAAATCTGATGTTGAATTAGTGTTCTTCGAGCAAAGCCATCCCGACCAGGATACTGCCTTTGCCATTGAAATTACAGATTCTGAGTTTGAAGCTTCTGAGAATGATTCTAAACAAGAATCATGTTTACCAGTTTTTAATCTTACTGAAGTGTCAAATATAAGTTCTTTAACTAATGTTTGTCCTCCTCATGTGCAGCTCTCCTTGTTAAGGTCTAAGTATGCAAAGCCTGTCAAAGCAAATGGATTCCTAGACACATTAGCCATGAAGACAACGATGAATCCAGAAATTTTGCCACCAGAATTTTGGACAAATACTGACGCCCGGTTCCAAGCATCAAACGGAGAAATCTTCCAGGGCAATCTCATTTCCAAACATCCAGTTGGAATAAAGTTTTTCCCGGATTGCATAATTTGGATCAAAGCTTTCGGGAATAAACTCCACGGTAAAGAAGTTCTGATCCGATGGGATGTTTATGCAAAAGTTGAAAGACTCCAAGTCCTTCCTTACGGCATCCGATACAAACATCACTTCGAACCTTTTACTCCTATCACTAATATGTTTGCTATTTTTGACACTACTTGCAAATTTTTATCGATAGCTAACATGTTTGCTTTATCACCAATATGATTGCTTCATCACCAAAGCAACACATCCAGGCGTGACTCTAGACAATCTTAAACTTGCTCAAGAAGAGTGTGCACAACTGCTATAACAAGGTTTAATCGAGCCAACTAATTCTAGTTGGGCTTGTCAAGCTTTTTATGTAAACAAATGAAGTGAGCAAGTCAGAGGTAAGAAAAGGTTAGTCATTGACTATAAACCTTTAAACCTGTTTTTGAAAGATGACAAGCTTCCGCTCCCATAGATTCAAAACCTTTTTACTCACTTAGCGGGAGCAAAAATATTTTCAAAGTCTGATTTGAAGTTGGTTTTTGGCAGTTAGGAATTGCACCTAATGAAAGATACAAAACTGCTTTTTGCATTCCTAATGCTCAATATCAATCGAAGGTGATGCCATTCTGGCTGAAGGTAGCTTCTTCGATTTTTCAAAAGGCAATGATAAAAATTTTAGGCCCGTCCTTCACAGTGCTTTGATTGACATTGATGATATCCTTCTCTTTTCAAAAGACGATGAAGCCCATTTGCCAAAGTTAGAATAGTTCTTTGACATCGTTAAATCCCAAGGTATCATGATCCCTGAAAAGAAAAGCTCTATCAGCCTCCATGAGATTGAATACCTCGGTATGAAAATCTCAGACGGAAAAATCCAGCCAGGTCCTCTCCTTGTTGAAAGCCTTAATTCATGTCCAAATGAGAACTTGTCCGTAAAAGAGATCTAGCAATTCCTCGGCATCATTAAATACATCAAATCCTTCCTTCCTAACTCCTCCAAATACACTAGTCTATTATCATAGCTCTTGAAGAAAAATCCACCTCTTTGGAGTCCTGAACACTCCAGAGCCGTCCAGACCCTTAAACAAATGTGTCAACAATGCCTTGCACTCCACATTCCTTCCACAGGTCCCAGAATCGAAAATATGGGTACAGGTAATGAATTCACAGTGGAAATGAGTGACTTCTCTTTTCTAGAAGTAACAAAAGAACCCAGGATCCTAACCAATCTGTTATTCGGACCAGAAAGTAAACCTTTGCTTAATCCTTTCTTTGATAGCCTACCTAAGCTAATACCCATCATATTCACAATCCTAGAATTCTATCCACCTGATCTAGCCATTTGTGACACAATTGACCAAGTCAAGGAATAGGCCAGAAAAACCGTGTTCAAACACCAAGCCTTAACCTGCGAAGAACAATACCATTTCCGTGATGTGTCCTTTGATCCAGACCAACCGTTCAGCAACATTGCAATCTTTCCTCTGGCACAATCTATTTCCGAAGACATTTTTCGTTATCTATGGGCTCTAGCAATCCTTTGCTACTATCCCATAGAGATTGAGGTTCATAGTTTCAAAATGTTCTTTGCAAATCCTGACCACTTTGGTAAGATATTGCTATGGCGTTATCTTATGCTCTTTCAGTCACCTCAGGAGTGGTACGATGATTGCTGAC
This sequence comes from Parsonsia alboflavescens, assembly GCA_028571225.1. Lineage (NCBI taxonomy): Eukaryota > Viridiplantae > Streptophyta > Magnoliopsida > Gentianales > Apocynaceae > Parsonsia > Parsonsia alboflavescens. The sequence goes on along the minus strand of JAOXNR010052875.1, from coordinate 8,826 downwards.
TGAATCTCCTCGGTAGTCCAACGAAGATATATCAAGTGTACATTGTACACTTAGACTATCTTATTTTAAGGCACAGCTAGTTTCAAAGGATTTACTACAAGCCTATGCCTTCCCCGCAGATCAACAAATGGGCCCTATCCATGGAATCTTTATGTCAGCCATTTATGAGTCTAGCACGTGATGAGGTTTTTGTTCACTTGAAGTCCAAAAATGTCCTCCAAGAACCACCAAGCATAGATAATGCAGACATCTTTGAGCAAGATAGCCAACCCGAAGAAAATTTTATTTGGGATGGATATCCCACACACTGGAAAGTTCCTTTTCCAGAGGATTATCAATGGTGCCCCTTGTTCCAAAATCTTTGTCAAGAAGAAGCAAATCTGCCGTGTCCATCAACAACTTCAGCATCAAGAAACACTAGAGTTGTTTCAGCACCCTCAGCGTCACATGTCGTAACCATGATGTTTTAATCACTAGCAATAGTTCAACATCAGCCATGAAAAATATGTCAGAAGAAAAGGAAAGCTCAACAACTTCATACAAGAAGTTTCGGCAAGGAATAGTTTTCATTTTGTCTCATCAAGCAGAATTTTGAGAATCCAAGTTATTCCTTCTCGTCAAAGACCACATGGGTCATCCACTATTTCATGGTGTCTTTATCCCAGCTTTTAGTTCTACTTTCAAGCAGCCATAACAAGCCAAGGAAGCAAGCATATCATACAGAAAATTTTCTGCCAAAGGAAATTTCTACTATTGAAGTGTTTTGTTTCATTCAGCCTGTTCAAGTATGTATTTGTGTTTTGTCTCCAAGTTTTGTCCCACATGTTCAGAAGTATAAAATGTTGTTCCTCATGCAAGAAGCAAGCAGCCCAATAGGAATATACAGCAATGCCTTCTCAACAGTATGAGCTGCATATTCTCATCACAGCTCAGCCCTTGTCCTGTCTTGAGATCAGCCGTGTGTCCCAGCCTTCTGCACAAAATGAAGCTGTCCAACATACAAGATTTACACAGCTAAGTCATCTTGATGAACAACAACATTTTCGGACTGAAGCACTTTGTTTTTCAGCTTTATTTTGTCATGCATTCCAGATGTCCTTCAGAAATAAAATGGAGCCAAATCAGTCATGCAAGAATCAGCTGCATCAGAACCCTTGTTAATCTATGTTGTCCTGTAGTCATGCTTTACTTTACGTGTCATTTAGGGTTTTGTTCCTTTCTATTATGTGTTATATCCTTCTTACGTGTTGTAAGTTCTTTCACTTCCGTATTGTAATAGACTAAGTTAGGTTGCTAGTCCTTAGAAAACATGTAAGTCAGCCATTTAATTTATAAAATGGCAGGCAGGTAATGAGTTAAGGACCAAGTTGAAGTAAGGTTTGAAAAAAAAAGAGTTCGGTTAGGGATAGAGAGAAGTGGGGAATAAGGTTCAGTTCAGTTAGAAGTAGTAGTTTTCGGTTCTTAGGGTTTCTAAATTTCAAGTTTTTCTTTGTAGAGTGTCTATTGAAGTCTTGTACAGTGTCTATTGTAAATATTTTCCGAGCAATAATATGATGAGTGCTTTCCTTTCAATGATACTCTAAGCCTTTCGATCTCTCTCCCGAAATCTTTTTCAATTCCCAAAAGAGTCTGTGAGTCCGGACAGTAATCCCCTATTATAGGTGATCTATAACAGCCATGAGTGAGAACAAGTACCATCCCTTGAGAGGCGAGTTAGAGGAAACGGAGAAGTACCCGCTTAGCCAGGGAGGGCCCCTAGGGGAAAAGAAAAGTACTCATGAGCCGTGCTCAGGGCTAGGTGCTTGAATCCCACTGGTATAAAATATATAAGTTTTGTTTGGTTATTCTTATTTGATATTTTGTTTTATATATATATATTATCTTTTTATTTTTTTCAATACTCATGGCATCATCAAATGATGAGATGAGGAGATCGAGGGTTCTAGGTTAGGGGTGGCTCCTGCATCAGAACTGAAGAAGCCACAGAAGACTGGCTGGCAAATAGATATTGTTGGTGAGATACTCTAACTATTTACAATAATTTAAGTGACTATTAATAGCTAAAATTACTTGTAAAAGCCTCAAGTTTTGGTTATGTTATCTGTTAGGTGAGGATGGTAGCAGAGAGCAAATGGAGCTGAAGTTAGGTGGTGTATGGAGCATGTCAATTGACAAGAGGATTGAGGTTAGATTTGAAGGACAGACACCTATCGGTGATGATGCAGATGTTTTCCCGAAGGAGCTATGGGAAGTATTGCTACAGATTCTAGGTTGCTAACCATTTCCTATGAATATTGGCATCACTTTCCAATGGTCGTCAAACAAGAAGCATTTAATTGGCTAATTAAGGTATCAAAGGCTTTTTAAACTACATTGATTTGATCATGATTATATCAATTATGGGTTAATGTTGATTCTTTGCATGTGTTGTTTCAACTTATGTTACTTAGATGATTGATTTTAAGAAAGTGTGAATAATGCATGGTATTATTTGTTTTTTCCTATTTCAAAGTCAAAGTTTCACTTTGAGACCAACAATATGATTACCTTCGATTATGTGATGATGAGTATAGCGAAAAAATGGAGGAACATGAGGTCAAGATTGTTTTAGAAGCACCATAACATCACAAGAACCAGACATGACAATGCGAGTAGGCCACTGAAAGGAATTGAAAGAGATCAATGGGGCATCGTGCATTGCAACACAAACAATTTAATCCTATTTACTAAACCTATGTAGTTAGGGCAAGTAAGGTTAAACGCATAGAGAATTGAAAAGTTTATTAAAACCAATCAAGAAGTAACAAAAGGGGGGATTTTTGAATGTTTGTAAATAAAAATAAAACAAAGACTTTACAAGCTAGTTGTAAAGAATATAGATGAGAAAACTATTAACAAGAAAGAACCTTTAGGTCAATTGCTATAGGTTCAATCATAGATCAAATAACACTATTAAGTCATTGATTTAGAATTTGTCTCGGTGCTTAAATTCCAATCCTTTAAATGGATTTACTTCTCATTGTGAGAAATAAATCACTAATTTAATCAATTAAACCTAAGTCATAGTGAACAAAAAATTTAATCAATTAAATTGCACAAAACAAGAAGACGTAGTTTTAATTCATGCAATTTGATTCATACAATTCTTTGTTGTCAAATAAAGTTGTTAGTCAAACCAAATTTAAACAATAGTTGCTAATTAGTGGATTTATCAATTTTAGTGATAATATTTAAACCCTTGCTGTACAATCATGCAAATTAATCTAGGTGATTAAGTCAAATCAATGAACACAATTATTAAGATCAAAACAAGAGTTGCACAAATACTTAATAATAACGCTCAAATCTTTATAAGAAAAACAAACCAAATCTCATCACCCATATCAAAAAGACCTACTTCATGTTCTTGTTAACAAAAGAAAACTACTCATAGGACATGATTAACAAAACAAGAAATACAAAAGAGAAAGAGAAATCTACCCTTTGACTTTGGAAATACTCGGAAAATCAATTTGGAGTTGTGTCTCTAAAACCATAAAAAAGAACCTATTTATAGGAGTAGAGACTTCTTACAAATAAGTAATAAAAAAGAAGTCTAATAATAAAATAGAAACCTATTACAAAAAGAAGTACTTAAGAAACTAATCAAATTCTAATTAAATAATAAGTCTTAGCTGCCTGTTCACACTTGTTCAGTGCCGGCCGAATTTCTTACAAGTTTGGCCAATTTCCTGAATGTGTCTGGTGCCAGATGTGCGGCCCAGTGCGGCTTTGGGCATAGGATGGCTCCCTGGTGAGCTAGATGTTCTACTCTGTAGCACCATGTTTTGTTAGGCTTTCGTTTTCACAAAATTCCCGAGCCAACTTGATATTTTTTCAAGCATTTTTCAACCAAATATACCTACAATCAAAAATCAAGTATAAGTATGTAAAATATATCTAAAACGATATAATTAAGCTAAGTTACATAATATAATAACAAAAAACTTGTCTTAAATATGTACAAATCATTTACTCACACTTGGGCTTTTGCTTGCCCTCAAGCAAATTTGTTTTTAATCCTCAACAACAACAATAACAAACACAAGGCCTCACATTGTAATCTCCAACTCAAAACACAAGACATGAAACCAAAATGTGTAATCAATCATTATTCCTTCCTTCCCAAACCACAAATCCCACTATAAATGAATAAATGCATCAAGTGTGTGACAAGTTCAGATAATTTAGGCAACAAATACTCAACTCTTTATCCAAACTAACCAAAAATGTTTTAATCCTCAAGTTTTGAAAATCATTTGAATGAAACCTAAGATAAGATTAATCAATCAAACTATCTCAATAAAGAATAACACAAGAAGCCTTTAGAGAAGAAATCACAACCATAAGCTTGTCAATCTACACATTCACCACTAATGATAGAAACAAGTCTACTTGGGTCAAATAGGACTTTTGGTTTGTAATGTTTGGCTTTGGAATTGGCTACAAATGAAGGAGAAGGATAAGCAAATTTATCATACGAGAGAATAGAAAGGTTCAAAAGTTAAGGGCAGAACTCATATCACAAATATTGAAAACATAAATCAACATTTCTCCTTCTTTTCACCAACTCCTTCTTCCAAGCTCTTTCCTTCTTTCTTCTTCGTTTCTTTATAATAGAGCATCATTTTATTTTTTTTTTAACTTTCATGATACTCCCTTTTTTTTTCTTTCTTTATTTTCATCAACATAGAACTGAAGAACTTTTCCTTTTCTCTGTTTTATTTTTTTATATCATTCATCACCTTCCTTGCATCCTATTAACCTTGAATCACTCACCCTTCATCAAACATTCAATTCTTGCGAAAAAAAAATGGAGTTTAAAAGAACACGCCTACTATTATCTTCAAAACATTTAAAATATAGGATAGAAAAGTAAATAACGAGGTTTAAAATCAAGGAAATAGAAAACTATTCTCATTTAGACTCAAATAAGGACCAAGGGATATAATGTAGAAGGGTAGGCTTAAAGAAAGTCTCAAATGAGTCATAGAAGGCCTTATGTCATCCACGAGTTAATCATGTTTCTATGGATTTCTCCTCAAGCATGTAAAAAGACAAGTTCTAGAGTGACAAAAATGTGGATAAAAGTGAAATTCAAAATCAAGACAACTCTTTCAATCAATCCTTTTCTTTATCATAAAAAGAACCATAAAGATAATTTATGAGAAAAATTGATTTTAAATGGTTATGCAAGATTCCAAATCAAGTTTTTACGTTTCAACTTTGTAAAGTTGTGTGAATTTTAGTTCAAAAAGATATTTGGGATTGTATAATGAAAGAGAAGTTCAAATAATATCAAACATAAAAGATTTCAAAAATCTCATGTCTAAATTCAAAGATTCATAATTATATCATTGGCCACAAAAACATGAACACAAACTACCCTAAACATTAAAATAACAAGAAGGAGAAAGAATATGCGAAACGAAAGAAAAATGAAAACAAAGCCAACTATGAGAATTAAAATATGAAAAAAAAAAACACATAAAACCACATAAAAGATAAACCAACCCCTCCCCCCTCCCCCCTCACACACACACACACACATAGAGGTGACATTGCCCTTAATGACATTAAAAACACATAAGAAAGAGAAAAAGGAATATAAAGGGAAGAGAGATAGTCACACTCTACGAGAGAGCTCACAAAGAAGCTCCCTGTAAGAATTCAGGTGTGAATCTTGAGAGTCAAGCCTCCTGCCTATATGATAGAGTTGAATCCCAAATTGTTGGGATTGCATTTCTTCTTGATTTGCGAGAATTTGTTGAAACATATCTTGAGTTGACTAGTGTGGCCAACAAGTGAAGGGTCTAGTAGAAGAAGAAGGAACATCATGGTGAGGTCGTCCTTGCTCCATTGCTTCAATTTCGTCTTCCTCCCAGAGTTGCTCTAATTGTAGGTGCAAGAATGAAAAATTCGCATGGCACCAAATACCATCACTACCACGAGAATACTTAAGATTCCACATGGTAACTGTGTTGATAATGACCTTGGATTTTACACAAGTATAATCTTCAAGAGGTAGACAAAAGGCTTCAAAGATAATGATACAGAACAATATTGGATAACAAAAAGCCTCATTAACTGTGAGCTATCTCATGCATGCTACGAATTAAGAAAGCAGGTAATGAAATTCCAAGATTAGATCCTAATCCATGAACAATGTGATAGAGAATATAAACATCAATAAAACTCAATTCATTTAAAGAAGAAGCTTTTGGAAAGCCATTGTCATTGAGCAAGTAAGTTAGGATGCGACGGGTTCCATCTAATTGTTTAACAAGAAGTGCACAACGTCTGCTATCTATTCCCACTAAATAATAGACTAGGCCTAAATCATGTCGTGCATTGTTAAAATCAAATTCGTCATCCATTAATACTTTCTCATTGTTATGTGAAGGATAATGGCCAAAATCAAGAAGATGGAAAATTTGAGCAACAGTTCTCTATCAAGATGGATATGAGTTCCTATAACATATGTGTCAATAGTTTCTAACTCGTTAGTGGATTTATTAGACATGTTGCATAAAACTCTTTTACGAAGTTTGGACAGTAAATGTTCGGAGGATTTATGATAGAGTCCCAACCAAAAACATGAAAGCCAGATGTAATTCCAAGTTGTGCTTCAAGTGGTTGCTCAATTTTATGGTCAAATCCGATAATGATTAGTTCTTTCTTCAAGCCATTTTTTATTTTTGAAAGAAGAAAAACGGACATGGTCATATGGGGGTGGCGGTGGATGTGAAGATTCTTCTCTCCTATATGTTCTAGACCTTTTTTCTTTCCTAGGCATTTTAACAAACACGGTGTGCAATCAAAATTTCACAAGGAATAAGTGACACCACAAATTTAAGCTCCTTATAACATACGAAACCAACACAAATTCAACAAGTATTCAACCAATAATTGTACCACAAAATTCTCCAGTCAAATTCATCCCATACATCTCCAAAATCAACACAATATGCGATGCTGTCCAGCACAGGGATGGGAGTTGTGAGCCTTTTTATAAAAAGTTTGCAATGGCAATCAGGTGCTACATCCGGGGTGACGTCCAGCACTAGATGGTAAGTTCGATGAACTGCTTGGGTGCCAGTTGGCTTTGTCTAGCACTGATTGGTTCGGCTAGTGCGTGAAGCCTCCGTTTTTGTGTTGTTTTGACTATTTCCTATAAAATTTGAAATGGGGTTACATCCTAAATATATAAATATTGTTAAATAAATACTAAATGAAAACCAAAGCAAAAAATAAGCTAAGAAATCTTATTCTGGGGTTGTCTCCAAAAAGCTCCTTTGGTTAACATTGTCTGGCTCGACGTTATACTTCCGTTTATGGTTCATCATATGATGGTATCTCAATGTAAATTATAGTCATTATATGAGGTTCAAAACCTTCACACAATCGTTTGAGATGATGTCCATTGACCTTGAGATCTTTACTTGTTTCAAGACTGCGAATCTCAATTACACCATGTGGTAAAATGTAATAAGAACAAACGGACCAATCCACCTTGATATTAATTTTCTAGAAAATAACTTAAGTCTAGACATATAAAGCAACACCAAGAATTTATCATGATAGAGTTTGGTTTTCGCTTTGAAAATTGAAGCATTTAATATAAGCATCATTCCTTGTCTCTTCAAGTTCTTGAATTTGAAATTTTCCATGATGCATGGCATTAGAAAAATCAAAGTTGCACTGCTTAATAGCCTAATATGCTTTATGTTCAATTTCCACATGAAGATGACAAGATTTACTATAAACTAACCTCTAAGACATGCCGATAGGAGTTTTAAACGTAGTCCTATAAGCCCATAGAGCATCGCCTAAACGTGAACTCCAATCTTTTCTATTCGGATTGACTACTTTTTAAAAAAAGGACTTAATTTCCCTATTAGAAACTTCAGCTTGGCCATTAGTTTGTGGATGATATGCAGTAGAAACTCTATGTTGAACATGATATCTTTTAAACAAAGCTTCAACTACCTTATTGCAAAAATGATACCTCTATCACTTATTATAGCCTTAGGGATGCAAAATATGTTAAAGATATTACCTTTTATGAAATCAACTACAACTTTAGCATGATTAGTCATTATAGCCTTAGCTTCCACCCATTTAGATACATTGTCAACCACAAGCAAAATGTAGAGATTACCAAAGGAAGATGGAAATGGTTCCATGAAATCAATTCCCCACAAATCAAATATTTGACAAGTAAGAACATTACATGAGGGCATCTGTCAAGCCATGCTAGCTTAGTGTTAAGTAGCAACACTTGGGACTTGGAGGTCTCGAGTTCGAGACATGCCAGGGTAGGTGGAGTGGCACTGTTTATCCTCGAGAGGAGGGGTATGGGGAGGATTAAGGGTGGGTTGAGTGTTAAAAAGAAAAAAGAAAAGAAAGGGGGCATCTCATCTCTTGTGGATATGGTTCCTACTCTATGGCATTTGTTACATGCTTTAACATATAAATATGCATCTTTATTCAAATTAGACCAATAAAAAACATATTCCAAAACTTTATGACCAGTCCTTTTGGGACTAAAATGACCTCCTACTTCATATGTGTGACAAAATGCTAAAATAGATGTAATTTCTTTATCAGGCTGATGTGATTCACTTGAATTATGACTGGAATTTCAACATCCATCTATCCAAACCCAAGGTCACTCAGAATCTGAAATTTTGCCCAGGACTTCAACAAGAGATTCAAGCTAGTGACTAATGACCATGATTGTCTTCGAATATGATCTATTAGTTTGGATTTCTTCAACCCAAATCA
>JAOXNR010052874.1:0-15463 GCA_028571225.1 Parsonsia alboflavescens | reverse complement strand
GAAAATAGGAAGAAATTATATTTTAGAGAAGTGTGTAATAAAAGGTAACACTAAATTCTTTTCTCCTCTTTGGTTTTTTTTTTTTTTTTTAAAATATTGTTTGAATTCATCAATTATAGTTTACCATCTCACAGATACTCATGGAGATGAGGCTGCTGTAGGTGTGTAATTGCATCTGGTAGAAGATGCTGAAGCCTGGAACATCTTTTCCGTGTTGTTTGGGTAATTTGATTTTAATTCTGCATTTGATAGATCATTAAATTTCTTGGAGACTTTGTTTGTATTTATTAAGATATTTGTTTGACATATGATCTGTATTAAATTTAAATTTTCTATTCTGGAATTGAAATGGTTTTATTAAGGTTATTTTCAAGTTACTTTAAATGAATTTAGTTATTTATATTTAATTAACTATGTAGGAACCCATCCAATTAGGATGGGATGGGTTTGGTTATTATCCAAATAAACGGTTGGATTAGATGAGTTTTTCACTCATCCAATATAATTGGTTTGGTTGACCAAAGTGATCCAATCGATCAAAATCGATCGATTGTATGCCCCGACTCTAAACTATCTAGTTTATTATAAATCATTTAAAATAAATGATTAAATGTTTACTGCAAAAATAAAGTTTTATATTTGAAAATCATCAGAATGATATTTTTAGTCCATTAGTAATTTATAAATTGTTATTTTCATTAATAAATTTTTATTTTGAAGTTTTTGATATACTACACAAATATGTAAATAATATTATAATTGCGACTTGCATATAAAATACTCTCTCAGTCTAAAATTGAATGTCATTATTTTTATATTAAGTTATCTAGAAATGAACATCTCATTGCCTTAATTAGTTAAAATTTATTAAGAAAGATATGGTTAAGTTTACAATAAATTAAGTCAAATAATTTTGTTAAAATTTGTGAAAGTCAAATTGAGACATCAATTTCGGACGAAGGGAGTAATATTATTTAATTACAACTTGATAGATTGTCTTCTTCATTTAGTTGTTTTACCTTTCACTCTACAACTATAATAAATACTTCATACAAGTTCATTTGAAAGGTATGTGCTTCTTTCTATAAGTTTTTCTTTCTCTACACTTTTTCTAATTCCTTTTTTGGGTTTGTAAGTCTCGAAAAAGTTTTGGTCCTAAGCGTAGCTTTGTTCTTGGTTCCTGAACGGTCTACAAAAAAAGCAGCAACATCATATTGGTGCCCAACGTGCTCAGGCATCTATTCTTTTAATCACAATGAAGACTAAACAATCTTCTCATCATCCTTCTACTTCAAAGTAACCAATTCCAACTGATGTGGCTAATTCTTCATGTACAATTGATTAGACAGCAAACTCGAACGATCCGGCTTTACTACTAGCCATTAATCTTGCCATTTTGAAAAATACCTCTAGACCGATTGTTTCTTGTCAATACATTCAATTGGATCCGACATTACGCCATCTTCACGAACATTATCGATTACAAGGGTTAGAACCATTTAAAACCAAGTGACTACCATAAAATGTTGCTCCACCAATGGTTTCTGATGTAGAACAGGTTAAATTGGCTTTGGTTCATATGATGCCTTTCAGGAGTATCTAATTACTCAGAACATCATTCCACCATCACCTCCACCGCTAGAAGGTGTGGATTCCTCTCATCAAGCAGAATCTATTCAAAATAATGATGAAAATGAGGTTCAGTTCATCACTCCACCACCAATGTTGAATCGGGGAGTTCCTCTAATGTTACCTTATCTTCAGCTAATGACTCCACAATATCCTCAATATCCGTATTACAATCCTTATTATACTCATCATTTACCATCTTTACCTCCTATGCCTTAGGGTGGATGAATGGCAATTTCTCTAGCTCGAGCACCTCAGTTGGAGAACAAGGTTAATAAGATTGATAGGGAATTGGATATATCATGCCAAAATTGAAGGTTAGCCGGCTCTGACCATGAATGAGTCTGCACCAATGCAACCACATTTGCGATATGGCAAAGTTCCGAAGGATTTTCAATTGCCATCTTTTGATAAATTTGATGGTTTTGCTTATCCCCAAATTTATTTGACAAAATACAATGCTGTTTTTAAATTTTTATGATTTTGACGATGTTTTGTACTGTACTGCTTTCTCTGTCTCACTGGACAAGCTTTGGATTGGTATTCAAGTTCCCTAGATAATTGTATTGACTCGTATGCTAAATAGAAGGGATTATTATTCATCAGTCAGTTTGCAGAGAGTTCCCTTCAGATGAAGTCTCAGTCACATTTGTTGAGTATTCGTCAAAGGAAGGTGGAAACCTTGAATGAGTATTGGAATCAGTTTAATGCTGAAGCGATTGGTCTCCAATTGCAATGAAATGATTTACATTGAAGCTTTTTGTCATGGTTTGAAGATGAGTAAACATTCTGAGAAGTTATATGCTCATCTGCCAACCACTAGTGTTGAATTGTTGCATCGGGTTTGCAAATTGATTCTGGTGGAACAATCTATACTTTCCAAGAAAGTGGTTAGGGAGAATGAAATGCAAGATGTTGAAGAAATAACTTTAGTTTTGAGCTGCAACATTGGAGCAAGTTGCAATTTGGATTTGGTCAAAGCTTTAAGATATTTTGAAGATTAGATGGAATTAAATATTCTTTGATATTCAGAAAAGCGAAAATTTCTAAGTTGGCTTAGAAATCAGGTTTGTCATGAGTTTTGTGTGAAGGGTTATATAGGTTGTGACAACTGTATCAAGTAGATAAGTTACATCATCGTCTAGAAGGCAGGAAGGTTTCTTGGTCAACAAGAAAAGTGAGATCAACAAGCAATTTCTTTTACGGTGGTAAAAACTTAGAAGATTTAGGATGGTTTCGATGATATAAAAGGGAATTTCACTCAGAAAGTGTGTGTGCTGAATGGAGAGGATTAGGCTGAATTTGGTGAGATCCATTCTGAGTTACAGATTGCTTGGGAAATACATAACTGAAACTGATTCAAGCAATCATTCATGCTTGAGAGATTATTGATGTTGTTCAATTGGAGATCTCATTCCTCTCAAGGCAAAGTAGACAATCTAATCCATTTCTCTCTCGGATAGTGATTGTCTGCAAATTATAATTTAGAGACATTTGCAGAAGGTGTTGTGATGTCAAAGAAAGATGCAACTTCCAAGGAGGGAGGGAGTAATTGGATTTGGAGCAAGGTTGAAGGCATTCAACAACCTTCAGGGGCTTGGGGTTTTTACATGAACTCTCTTGTAATATAGTTAGACAAGAAATTGTGCTAGAATCCATTTAGATCTGTTATTGTAACTTGATTTATAAGAGGAGATAATCAGGGTGAGGGCCCCACAGAGTAGCCATGGTGTTGGCCGAACTGAGTTACCAAATGTTCCCGAGTTCTCTATTTTAATTTCCTTCTGTTTGTGTCTTTTTGTTACAATATCTTGCATGGTTGCAACACGATCGAGATAGTATTGTGAACACAATCATCCTTTTAGTTATTTCAATTGGTATCAAAGCCTTGGTCACAACGAAAGGTGCAAATGCATTTATGAGATCATGGTAAGAAGATTGTGTTCAAGATGAGTACACTCAAGTAAGGCCAATCATCTAGTAGACCTCCACTCCTTGATGAAGGTAAATATCTCCTCTGGAAATATCGAATGAGAGTTTACATTCATGCACAAGATGAATATGCTTGGACTGCTGTAACTAGAGGATAGACTGTACCTACTATTCTAGATGAATCTGTTCGTATTCCAAGATGACTAGTCCTAGTCCTTATTCTAATTGCCTACTTTCACGTAATCGAAGAGTCACGATCGACTAGGTAACCTATTATTTGGTATATATTATCGAATCACACATTGTTCACGGACATATTGAGCTAATTTACTCATAGTACTCTCTCGAAATATTGACTTAGGTATTGGAGTTATCCTCAAGGCGACAACCTTCTCCGATAATCTAATTTTTCACTTTCTTTTTGTGATTACATGTGCAATCATAGTTTGGGATGACTTGAAGATCGTTTCTGAGCTCCATCACTTCCGGCGCCATCTTTGGGAGGAACATTATAAGTCTAGCTTTCTTCCATACACATAAAATAAAACAAACAAGAGTTGTGATGATCAGATTGTAACCAATGCGTGTCCTGCCGCCACGGCGTGGTAGGCCGCCTGGTAGAACACAATTGTGCATTGGAGTAGCAGTGCCTAAAGACCTGGTCCCAATGGAAGATAACAACAATATGAGGCCGGTTGCTTAACAAGAACAGCCGAGATCGTCACGGTTTGGACCATCCCGAAGGTTCTTGGTAGACCATTCACTTGAGCAAGAAAGGGGAGGACAGGGACATCCCAACCAAAATGACAATGGAAATAACCTCAGACCACAGTGATCAGGGTGAAGTTAGGTGTTCGTTTCGACTAACCTCTTGGAAAGCATTGTGGTAGCCATAGAAGGAATCTCGGGCAGATGAGATTACATATTGATGGGGCGAAGTCCTGCCCCATCTTGGAGGGAAACATGACTACCTTGGGATCAAGGGGGTTTGCATGCAACCAGATCATCCATTGCCTTCAAAAACAAGGCACTACCTTTGTGCGAACATGGGAGGTCAAGAGGAAGGATTGGCAGTGGATAGATCACAGGGGAAAAGGATTAGAGAAAGCGTTAACGCAGAAAGAGCCCCATCGATAGTCGACCTAAGAGAAATCCTATGCAATGGAAATTGTTATGACCTGAAGGATAGGCTCAACCAAGTTGCAATCTGCTCGAGCTTAACGACAAAAAGAAAGTCTTGACGAGCAGGGAAGCTCGCTGAGAACTCCTCCTGGAGAAAGGATACCTTCTCAACGAAATCTGATTGAAAGAACAGGAAGTGAAGCTCAAGAGATAGCCCTGGCTCTGCTGAGGAGAGCTACTCTCCCAACAAATCAGGAGAGGAATGGGAACCAGGAAATACAGAGCAGTGTGGACCACAGCTTTCAGCATTTGTCCACAACATCAGAACTGCTCAAATGCCGTCAGGATTCAAAGAGCAAAATACGATGGTACAAGGGGACCACTACAACATATAGACGAGTATGTTTCCTATATGGAAATCTTGGAGATCCAACACCTATGATATTGATGTGATTCCTTGAAGGTTGAAGGTTTTTCTCACACAAGCAAGAAACCAATCAAAGTATAGTGAAAGGACTCATGAAAGATTTGTGTGGGGGATTAGGTTGACCTTTGTAGAATAATCCACAACAGCTAACCTCTTGATTTGTAGAGACTATTCAATACCTCACCCAAAGTGATTGAAAGCCCAAGGTGTAGTGGACTAAGAACCTTAAAAGGAATTCTAAGAACACTCATAAAAAGAGCAAGTTTGATCTTGTATTTAGATTGATTCTAGAGGAGAAGTTGTTTGTCAAGAGTTAATTTGAAAGTTAAAATGAAGAGAGTATTTATAGTACTTAAACCCTAAAATATCCTATATGTTTAAAAGCTTAAAATTACACAAAAATAATGGGAGAAAACGGGAGAAAATGTTGTGTTTTGGCTAAACTAATCCTTTGACCGGTAATTCTCTATTAAAGTCTTCAGGTTCACCGGCACCGGTTGCTTCACCCGTGCCTATATCAGTACTTCTGTGGAAAATGCACACAATGTCTCAGTTTTGACTGGCGCCGGTTGCTGCACCTGTGGCAGCTCCAATTCTTCTCTGCCAGCCATGTTCCCGGTGGTTTCGGTTTGTTCTTCTTCCCTCCTTCCGTCCCAAAGCCATAATCCTCCATGGAATGCATCGTTTTATCTTCTTGTAAGCCTCGAATTGAATATGTATTCCATAGCTTCAAGTCTTCCGATTCGTCTTCAAGTTTATTCCTCTCAACCATGACTTCGAAATTGAATCGTTCTTCCTTGTTTTGAACAAATAACATCAAGGCCTTCTTCTTCCTTGACGCCCTCATCCTCGTGATTGGTTTCGATGGCATTGATGGAGCTTGGTCCCCAGCACCCCCCTTCCACCCCGCCCTCAGGAAAGGATTCATCCTCGAATCGCTATCATCTACAACAAAGGGAGACAAGTCTCTATCGTTAAAGGTGGCACGAACTTGATACTTACCGGGAAGATCGATCTTGTAAGAGTTGTCGTTGATTTTTGCTAGGACTTGGAAGGGCCCATCTAATCGTGGATCAATCTTGGTCTTGTGGAGATATTGAAAACGCTCCTCCGGAAATGCACCCGAAAATCACCAACTTCAAAGTTCATGGCCTACCTTCCCTTGTTACGTTGCTTGGCTTATTTTTGGTTTTGTGCATTGATGTTATCCCTTGCCTTAGCATGCATGCTCTTTATCAATCTTCTTTCTATTTGGACTATGCATCTCATTTAAAGGCAAAGGCATCAAATTCAAAGGAGTCAAAGGATTATAACCATATACCAATTCAAAAGGAGAGTAATGAGTAGAGGAATGTATGCATTTATTATAAGCAAATTCAATGAATGGCAAACAATCCTCCCAGGATTTCAAGTTCCTTTTGATTATAGCCCTTAACAAAGTCATTAAAGTTCTATTAACCACTTTCGTTTGGCCTTCGGTTTGTGGGTGACAAGTGGTAGAGAATAGCAATTTAGTCCCAAGTTTACCACACAACACCTTCCGAAAATGACTTTGAAACTTAATATCTCTATCGCTAACAACTGTCCTAGGAATTCCATGCAAGTGCACAACTTCTTTAAATTTCAAGTCGGCTACATGATGAGCATCATCACTCTTAGCACAAGCAACAAAATGAGCCATCTTAGAGAACCTATCAACAACCACAAAAATAGAATCCTCACCCTTTCTTGACCTAGGCAATCCCAACACAAAATCCATAGAAATATCTACTCAAGGTGCACTAGGAGTCGGTAAAGGCATATAAAGTTCATGTGGCTTAATTGTTGATATAACCTTGTTGCACACAATGCAACTAGAACAAATTTTCTCAACATCCCTTTTCATATGTGGCCAATAAAAATGCTCTTGCAACATACTCAAAGTTTTAGAGATGCCAAAATGACCTATGAAGCCAACCCCATGATTTTCAACAACAAATAATCTCCTCATAGAACATTTTGGCACACATAATTTACTTTCCCTAAACAAATAACCATCATGTACATAAAACTTGTCACAAGCACCCTTTTCGCAAGTACGATACAAATCTTTAAAATCATCATCATTAGCATACAATTCCTTCGTAAACTCAAAGCCAAGTAATTTAGAGTCAAGAGTAGAAAGCATATTATACCTCCTCGAGAGTGCATCTGCTACCACATTTTCTTTACCTTGTTTATATTTGATCACATAGAGAAACATCTCGATATACTCCACCCATTTGGCATGCCTCTTGCTTGGCTTGGTTTGCCCATTCAAATGTTTTAGGGACTTATGGTCGGTGTGTATCATGAACTCCCTTGGCCAAAGATAGTGTTGCCAATTTCTTAAGGAGCTAACCAAAGCAAATAATTCCTTGTCATAGGTAGAATAGTTCAAGGTAGCCCCATTTAATTTCTCACTAAAGTAGGCTAGAGGCTTACCCCTTTGCATTAATACCGCTCCTATACCCACACCCGAAGCATCACATTCAATTTCAAAGACCTTAGAGAAATTTGGGAGAGAAATTATAGGGGCACATGCAAGCTTGGATCTAAACAATTGAAAAGCCTTTTTTTGTTCACTCTCCCACATAAACTTAACCTTCACCTTGATCATTTCCGTAAGAGGGGCTGCTATAATACTAAAGATAGGTACAAACCTCTGATAGAACGAAGCCAACCCATGGAAACCTCTTACCTCACTAGCGCTTTTTGGTGTAGGTCATTCCTTGATTACTTTGATTTTCTCTTCATCCACTTTAACACTCTTAGAAAAAAAAACATATCCAAGAAAAGTTATTTTTGGCAAGCAAAAAGTACATTTCCTCAAATTAGCATATAATCATTCATTTCTAAGGATGTCAAAGGCTAGCCTTTAGTGCTTAACATGCTCTTCTACATTTTTGCTATAAATAAGGATATCATCAAAGTATACCACAACAGATTTGCCTATGCACTCCCTAAGCACAGGGTTCATTAACCTCATAAATGTACTAGGTGCATTAGTTAGTCCAAAAGGCATGACAAGCCAATCATACAAGCTATGTTTAGTTTTAAAAGCTGTTTTCCATTTATCCCCTTCCTTCATGCCAATTTGATGGTAACCACTCTTTACGTCAATTTTGGAAATATTGGCTACCACTCAATTAATCTATCATGTCATCCAACCTAGGAATGGGAAAATGATACTTTACCGTTATCTTGTTGATGGCCCTACAATCGACGCACATCCTCCATGTTTCGTCTTTTTTTGGCACCAACAAGTCCAGAACGGCACACGAGCTCATACTCTCCCTTACATATCCTCTTTGATGTAGCTCCTCCACTTGCCTATGCAATTCTTTAGCCTCCTCCTAGTTTGTCCTATAAGCGGGCTTGTTTGGAATGAGGTCTATTTGATGCTCATTCCCCATATTGGTGGCAAGTCTCTTGGTAGCTCCTCCGGGAAGACATCATCATATTCCATCAAAAGAGGGGAAACAACACTTGGAAGAGAGGGATTAGTGTCAAGAGTGTTAGAAAATAAAGATTCCTTGTATATCAATAGAGCCATAGGTCTATGACCCTCACAAGCACTTCTCACCTCTCTTGTTTTTGTAACAAAACTCACTTTCTTGTCACTCTTGTCTTTTTCCTCTTTCCTTTTCTTTTCACTTTCTTTTGACCTCTGTTTCTCCTTTTCTCTCAACTTTTTCTCCTTCTCTTTCCTCTCTTTTTTTTTATTATATTCTTTCATCTTCTCCAAAAGTCTCTTTTGGTCTATGTAAGCCTTATGAGTTTTCAAAGAATTCAAGTGGATCCTCCTACCATCAACTTCCAGGGTGTACTTATTTTTGTACCCATCAAAAGTCACTCTTTTCATATTGCCAAAGCCTCCCTGGCAACAAATGAGTTGCTTGCATAGGTACTACATCACATAATACCTCATTATTGTACTTCCCCATAGAAAATGGAATCCTCATTTGTTTTCCCACTCTAACCTCTCCACTATCATTCAACCATTGTAGTCTATATGGTTTAGGGTGGTCTATGTATGGAAGCTTCAATCTATCAACCACGTATTTTGAAGCAACATTTACACAACTCCCACTATCAACAATTAGGCTGCAAAGATTCTCTTTAATCAAGCATCTAGAATGAAACAGATTCTCTCTTTGTACCTCTTCATATACCTTGGTTTGTGTACTAAGTACCCCCCAAATAACCATATTTAGTTGTCCTTGAAGAATACCCTTACTCTCATTTTCATCATCCTCCTTCCTATCACCAATATCAACCTCATGTTCCTCTTTTTCCCCTTCACTAGTGGATTCAACTACCCCCTTATCCATAAGAATGATTCTCCTATTGGGACATTGATTAGCAAAGTGGCCAAATCCTTGACATTTAAAGCATTTAACTTAACTAGTTTTAAAAGGTGGAAGTTTAGTTTTACCTTTATCCCCTCTAGGGGCCTTAGCTTCCCCGAATTGTGGCTTAGGTGCCTCCTCCTTAGTGGTAGCTTTGTTCACTCCTTGCTCCTTCTTAGGCCATGTGTTGGTGGTCTTGGAAGTTGATTGGCCATAATTTGATGTGCCATA
This sequence comes from Parsonsia alboflavescens, assembly GCA_028571225.1. Classification (NCBI taxonomy): domain Eukaryota; kingdom Viridiplantae; phylum Streptophyta; class Magnoliopsida; order Gentianales; family Apocynaceae; genus Parsonsia; species Parsonsia alboflavescens. Next base: position 5,752 of record JAOXNR010052874.1, on the reverse strand, counting down.
GGTTTTCCCATAGGATGCCCCCCTATTCTTCACTTGTCGTTCAATCTTGATTGCCTTTTGCACCATTTGTTCAAAATCCTCATATTGTTGCAAGTCAAGAATGTCACTTATCTCTTTGTTTAACCCATGGAGAAATCTTGCCAGCCTCCTCTGCTTCACCCACTAGATTGCTCCTTATCATGGTTGCTTCCATTTCTTTGCAATAAGCATCAAAATTCGTAGAGCCTTAAGGAGTGTTTGAATCTTGTGGTGGAGGTCTCTTTGGTAATGCTTAGACACAAATCTCTTCCTCACGTGTCTCATCATCTCCTCCCAAGTTTCAATTGGTGGTGCTTCTTATCTTTGCCTAGCTATCACTAGGTAATCCAACCAAATGATGGCATATTCCAAAGAACCAACAATTTCAATTTTGATCTTCTTTTCTTCGGAATAGTTATGGCACTTAAATATTGATTCAACTCTTCTTTCCCAATCCAACTAGGCATTGGGGTCATTTCCTCCATAGAAGGGTGGTACCGTTAGCTTGATGCTCAACAAGTTCCAGTGAACTTCTTCTTCTCTTCTTTGCCTCCTTGGTCTATCATCAACATAGAACTCATTAAATTCTTCTTCATTTGCACTATCTTCTTCCTCGTGTTACTCTTGGTAATTCCTCCTTCTTGGTTGGACTCTTTGGTGATATCCTCTTCCTCTTCCCCTTTGGGGCATTTGGTTTCTCATAGGAGGAATTGGAGGTGGTGTCTCCAAGGTGTCTATTCTCCTTTCAAATTGATCCATCCTAGTGTTAACATCTCTCCTTAATTCTCCCATGTTTATGGAGAATTCCCTCGTCATGTTCTCCATTCTCTCCAAGATGGTAGATAGAACGACATTGTCTTCTCCCATATTTGATGCTTGTGAAGATGGTGAAGCTCCTTGTTTCATAATGGGCCTTCAAGAACAATCAAGAAAACAAGGGAATTTTGTCCTCATGTTTCTTTTGTGTATCGCACTTTCAATTGGCTTTTTCTCCCTCTATTGGTCTCACCCCTACTACCTATTGTCACTCTAATTCCTCTTTCAAGTTCTTACTCAACTCAGAAGAGCAATTGCAAATCACTTAGGCAAGAATACCAAATGATCCACACAAATCAGTTAGTTGATCTCCGAATAAAAGCCAAGAAAGTAGAGTTTCAATTAATTAGGTCAACCAATTCAATGCAAATGAACTAACACTTGGAATCCAAAGAAATTTTCAAAGAGGCATTTCATCAAACACCTAGAGGGCAATGAAAATGTGATCTAATTTGTCAATGAGTTCAACCAACTAATTCCCTTGATTTCAAATTTGATAGATAATACGCAATTCAATCACAATAGAACTTCAATTCAACTTCAACCCAATCAATTTCAATAGGATTCAACAAGAAATCTCACAGTATCATTCAACTTTTGCACTTTCTTCCTCTCTCTCGCTCTCTCTCTCTTTTTTTTTTTTTGAGAAATTTCAAGAACAATAACTCTTCTTCTTTTTCTTTTTTTATTTTTTTTATAGAGATAGATGAACAAACTCAACAAATGGAACTTAGCCTTAGTTTTTGTCTTTGGCTTAATTCCAACAAACACAAAGGATCACAAGAAGATACTAGGATAGTTGTAAAGGAACAAAACAACAAAACACATATAAGACCATAGGATTTTCAAAGAAAAGTATGATCTTAGCACTTAAAACAAAGAAAGCAAATAAGATAGTCAAATCTTCGATGATAACTTAGGCTTTGATACATAAATATGATGTGATTCCTTCAAGGTTTTTCTCCCACAAGCAAGAAACCAATCAAAGTGAAGTGAAAGGACTCATCAAAGATTTGTGTGGGGGATTAGGTTGACCTTCATAGAATAATCCAGAACAACCAATCTCTTTATTTGTAGAGACTAGTCAATACCTCACCCAAAGTAATTGAAAGCCCAAGGTGTAGTGGACTAAGGACCCTAAGAGGAATTCCAAGAACACTCATAAAAAGACCAAGTTTGATCTTGTATTTGGATTGATTCCAAAGGAGAAGTTGTTTGTCAAGAGTTAATTTGAAAGACAAAATGAAGAGAGTATTTATAGTACTTAAACCCTAAAATGTCCTATCTATTGAGAAGCTTCAAATCACATAAAAAGAATGGGAGAAAATGCTGCATTTGGGCTAAAGCCATCCTTCAACCGGAGCTAGTGAGAGCACCGGTAATTCCCTGTTAAAGTCTTTAGGTTCACCGGCGTCTGTTGTTCCGCTCGTGCCTGCTTCGGTACTTCTCTAGAAAATGCTCACAATGTGTCAGTTTCAACCTTCGCCAGTTGCTCTCCCTGTGGTAGCATTGGTTCTTCTTTGTCGGCCATGTTCCGATGGTTTCCCTTGGTTCTTCTTCCCACCTTCCTTCCCAAGACATTTGTGAATGTTCTCCCTTGATCCCAAAGCCATAGTCCTCCCTGGAATGCATCATTTTATCTTCCTGTAAGCCTTGAAGTGAATATGTATTCCATGGCTCAAATCTTAGAATTCATCTTCAAGTTTATTCCTCTCACGCATGGCTTCAAAATCGAATCGTTTTTCCTTGTTTTGAACAAATATCATCAAGGCCTTCATCATCCTTCATGCCCTCATCCTCACGATCGGTCGGTGGCATTGATGGAGCTTGGTCTCCTTTGGATACCTTCCAAATCAATTACAAGAGCTAGAGCATTCAAGTTAACGCAAGCAATGACCTCATTTGTGCAAAGGAGAGAAGAAATGCTATATATTTCCCAACAATCTTTGAAGAACAACCATTGATGGATGAAGAACAACCAATTGCCTACTTTAGTGAGAAATTATTGAAGGGAAGGCCACAAACAGACCTCCTCCAAGCATCGATCGGAGGGAGTCTAGAGAGGTTACATACATTCTCTTTTTCAAGTTTTTTGATGGAAGATCGGAATCTGTTTACAGTCACCAGCAAAAGTCTCCGACCTCTACCTTTATTTCATCACACAAACGTTTGCTTCCAATGCACGTCTCACAAACACAGCAACGGGATAAACACGATTGAACTACTAGATTCAATCGTGAATATTGTTTTTCTCGTTTTCGCCTTCTCTGAACTCTCCTTTTTTTTTTTCTACGTAGACACTCTGACAGAAAAGAACTCTACGGAAAAGAGAGAGGCATAATCTCTTTGAAAAACCTAGAAGACTTCGTGATAAGAAGTCTTTTTGATAAATCAATCTTTTATTTTCAAATTCTGATTTGAATTCAAAAACGAGAGGCCTATCAGAGTGTGACTGAAAAAGATTTGTCCAGGTTCAATGAACCTGGAAAAATACAATTCAGTCACATAATTAACTCTTAATTATGTGAATGAGCCTAAACAACTTTAGCTAATTACATTTAGGTCCCAAATGAGATTCTACCCATTAAGCAATACGTTCTGAATATGTGACCCAATAGGTCCTCGTAAATTGGCATTTGACATTAACGATATTTAATTTCATGTACAATAAGCGGTGTCTAGAAACACAATATTGTAATCCAATTAACGAGAATGTCGATGACAAGACAAAACCTTCCGTGATAAAAATAACATGTCTTAATCTCTTTGTCCGAGAAGTCATAATTGAACACGAGTCATGGAATATATCATACTCATAAAGTTCAATATCTGAATTCTCAGCCCCGAGTAGATTAATTAAACCAAATAAGAGAAATATCTCATATCCACTTATTCGAGCATGGCCATGCATTTCATAATCTCACTCAACCAAGAATGTTAGACATCACTCTCTTGTTATATGCATTGGTAATAACATTTCATAGCACAAATTAGGACATACTCAATACATGCCTTTATTGTCCACTCAGTTAAGAGTGACATTTGACAATATCAAAGTATGCAATCTTTCATTCAGGAATCTCTGATGACCTTAAGTCAAAAGATGAGACATAATTATCATAACGAAATCACTCATGACACTCATATAACAATCCATGAAGTGATTTCATGGCGGGTCAATCCAGTACAAGATACTCTATATACCTATGTGATGATTTGATATCTCATATGACGGCTGTCATCAATCAGAAAATACGAGTCTTAGCTTGTAATTGATATCCTAATCTCAATAACACCTGACTAGGAACGTTTTAAGAATAGAAATAAACTATTCTAAGGACATTACAAAATTTATTAAATAAAACGTAGATGTAAAAGTAAATTATATAATGATATAAATAACATCATGATACAAAGTTATGCCAACTAAGTAAAATCATCATATTTTCTTAGGGCATATCCAACAATTACATGGTGCTACTTTGAATTAATCTATACATGACAAAGAATTGTTTGCTTTGGTTAAGGCATTGGAGCATTGGCAACACTACTTATGGCCAAGGGAGTTTGTCATCCATTCCAACCATGAGGCCCTCAAGTACTTGAAGGGACAATCAAAGCTAAGCTCAAGACATGCAAAGTGGATGGAGTTCATAGAGATGGTTCCCTACATCATTCAATACAAGCAAGGAAACGAAAATGTCATAGTGGATGCTCTATCAAGGAGGTACACCTTACTAACTACTCTTGATGCTAAGTTGCTTGGATTTGAGTTTTTTAAAGAGTTGTATGGAGAGGATGATGATTTCAAAAATGTCTTTGTTGGTTGTGGAAGGAGCTTATGATAAGCATTACTTGCATGATGGCTTTCTATTTGGAGAAGGTAAATTATGTGTGCCTAAATGTTCTTTCAGGAGATTGCTGGTTGTTCAAAGTCATGGGGGTGGATTAATGTGACATTTTGGCATTTCCAAAACTCTAGATATTCTTAAGGAGCATTTTCATTGGCCTCACATGAAGAGAGATGAAGTGTGTGGAACATGCATTGTTTGTAAGAACATATTTACATGGTCTTTACATGCCATTACCTATTCCTCATGCACATTGGGAACATATTTCTATGGATTTTGTGCTTGGCTTACCTAGGTCTATGAGGGGGTAAGGATTCAATTTTTGTGGTTGTAGATAGATTTGATAAAATGGCACACTTTCTTGCTCAAAAGTTGATGATGCTCATAATGTTGCAAATTTGTTTTTCAAAGATGTGGTTAGATTGCATGGAATTCCTAGAACTATTGTTAGTGATAGGGATACCAAATTCTTGAGTTATTTTTGGAAGGTGCTTTGGGGGTTGTTGGGAACTAAATTGTGTTTTTCCACTACATGTCACCCTCAAACGGAGGTGGTAAATAGGACCTTGGGAACCATGTTAAAAGCCATAATCAAAAATAATTTGAGTCTTGGGAAGAATGTTTACCTCTCATTGAATTTGAGTATAATAGATGTGTGCATTCTTCTACTCACTATTCTCCATTTGAATTGGTTTATGAAATTAATCCTTTGACACCTCTAGATTTAACCCCTTTGCCTCTGAATTAAGTTTATAGCATAGATGGAAAAAGGAGGGCTGAAATGATCAAGAAGTTGCATGCCAAGGCCAGGGAGAACATACAAATGCAAACTCAAAGTTATGGTAATCAACACAACGAATGAAGGAAGGAAATGAAATTAAATGTTGGTGATTGGGTATGGATTCACTTAAGGAAGGAAAGATTTCCTCACTTAAGGAAGGGGAGATTTCCTCAATCTAAAAAGACAAAGCTTGAGCCAAGGGGGCATGAACCATTTCAAATCATAGAGAAGATCAATGATAATGCTTACAAAGTGGATCTCCAAGGTAAGTATAATGTGAGTTCAA
>JAOXNR010052873.1:0-15464 GCA_028571225.1 Parsonsia alboflavescens | reverse complement strand
TAAAAATATTCCACAAATTGGCATAAAATAACCAGAATTATCAATAAATAACTCATTAAAAATTATATAAAACTAGTCATTTTATTACCTTATCACTTACTGAAGGAAAATTTATTGGGGACTAAATAGGTACATTTTCCTTTTTAAAATTTTGAAAAAATATATCACCTTAGATAAGTGATAAATGACAATTTTTTCTTTTTTATCTAGCAGTGTCTGGGCCAATCTTCACACACCTTGACTATTGCGCTATGATCTTCAACCCACTAAGGTTAAAATATACAGTAAAACCAAGTCGAACCCACAATGGTAAATGACAATTACTTTTTATTAGTTATAGTTTTTATTTTTAATATTATGATCATTATACGAGCACTATTATCTATCCACGCATTGCGAGGGTTTAATACCCGTCTTTATTTTAAGGCTTTTAAGTTTTTCTATAACACTCAACTTCCTTCTATAAATTGTCGCCTGAATTCTTTCACTTCTTCATTTTCATTATCAAACATGGCATGGGTTGCTTTTTATTTTCATTTGGTTCTATAAAATTTCTCCCAAATTTTTCTATTTCTTCTTCCATTTAAAGGCGTGTGATTCATTTCATTTTAGGTAATATATCCAAACTCCAAACAGAATTTGTCGAAGAAGGATTGGAGGGTTTGGATCTCACCTTCCTCACAAAAGTCATTTATAAATGCAAGAAAAAATAAAAATGACATTTTGAATATTTATGTTCTTTCATTTTAGTATTATATGACTTCTTCTTATCATCGGTCAGTTTAGGTCGTCATATATACGTATTCAAGCATAATTTTATGTTAGATATTTTATTGGAGGAATACTAATTTGCTTTGATTTTTTGAATTATATTTAATTTCTATATCACTCTCATCATTTAAACTTTTTGAAATCGATTTAGATAAACTTTTCTAAATGTTGGAATTTAACCTTTTTGATGTTTTAGTGATTCTTGAAAGATTTGTGGAAAATAGGAGGATTATCCATGGCACTTCACGAGAGTTGATTTCAATTTTCCTTGGGTTTTATTGTGCACGTGATTTATCAGCATTTTTTGCCATGATCAATAATTTTCAAACCTTCCTAAAGGATAAGATTTTCGTGCTATGGTTGTGTTTTGTATCCCTCCTTCATGTTGGAAGGGGTTATAATGTTTCTATTAAGACAGATTATTGGAGGAGCTTTCTTTTTTGTCTATGGTTTCTACTTTTATATATATAGATACTATGTACACTTGTTAAAACGACGTCGTTCTTTTTTTTTTTTTTTAATCTCGTCTATGAAACGACGTCATTTCACTATTTAAAAAAAAAAAAGGAAGGATAAAAAACGATAAAGGCTGAGAGCATAAACTAGTGCAAAGCGTTGCAGCCACCGACGAAGGAGCACAGCACCTCTCCCTGCACCACAAGGCCCCACCAAACCACCACCCACCCTCTCGCCGCTGCTCTCGCAACCCCTCAAAACCCCCTCAAGCATTTCCAAGTTTCGCTTTTTGTTTTTTTTTTCAAAACTAAAGCCATCAACGGCCATCACAGCTACGACACAATGTATCTATTTAGTGGTGTACCGCGGTGCTGCTCCGTTGTTGTTCTGCTCTCCAGTGCCTCCATGGCCGGCGTTTCCTTCTTCCTTCGTCTCCCGTCTGTGATAGATTTAGATCTGGAATTTTTTTAAAAAACCATTTCATTGGTGAGATTTCAAAAAGAAAAAAAAATTACAACAACATCGTTTTGGATAGGGGCACACAATATCAATTCTCTCTCTATATAAATATATATATCTATATATCTATATATATATATATATATATATAATTTCTAACCTTCAAACTTTAATTCAACTTTTTTAAAAAAAAATTAAAGAAAAATTATTTTTTAAAATATATTTTATATAATAAGCTCTAAAAGGATAAACTAAATCTTAAAAGTACTTGATTAAATTTTTTTTTTTTTAAAAAAAACCATTGACTGTTGAGACTTAATTGTGCACTTCATATAAAGGGCACTATTAAGTTTTTAATAGTCAAAGTTTAAGTCAACTATTATTTCTAAAATAAAATGTTCAATAAAAAATTAATTTTTTATAAATATATGTTATATACTAAACTCTAAAAGAACAAACTTAACCTTGAGGTAATTGATCAAATTCTTTTTTTTTTAAAAAAAAAAGAACAGGGAGAGTTAACCATTAACTTTTACAATTAGAGACTTAAATGTACATTTTATAGCATTTCGTAGATAGAGAGTATGTATGTGTGTGTGTGTGTATATATATATATACGGATTTGCCCGAGCGCACCTAACGATTATCGTAACAGAATTCTTGCTCCGCTTGGTTGGCTGCATGAGCATTGTAGTAAGAATTCCGTTACGGTAACAGTTGGAGCGCTCATTAAGGTGCTCTCCGGAACGCTCCTTAGCAAAGCCGTATAAATATATATATATATATATATATATATATATATTTATATTTATATGGAAATGTTATAATTTGCATCGGAGGTCAATTTATATTATGCTCCTGTTAAATCTCTAATGATCAAATATATTTATAAAAATTAAAATAAATTTGGTTGAGTACCAAAACGGTTTAATTGTTTTTTTAAGGGTTTAGTTTATAAAATTTATTTTTTTAAAAAAAAAAATTTTAAAGAATTTATTTTTTATTAAAAAAAAAGTTGATTATTAGTTAACTATTAGAGATATAATAGGAACACAATATAATTTGAACAATGATGCCTATAATATCATATTCCCGATTTATATAAATATATATATATATATTTATCTCGAAAATACTATAGAGTATCACAAAGCAAATCTTATAAGGTGCTCCAATTAAGTCTCCACGGTTAAATTTTACGGTAAATAAAATATAATCAATTATTCCTAAAATTTAATTTATCATTTTAGGTTTTAGTTTATAAAATATATTTACAAAAAAAATTATAAAAAAATATTTTTTCTTAATAGTTGACTTAACTATTAATTATTAAAGACTTAATTGGAGTATTCAATAAGGTGTGCTCCTTAGTAATTCATAACATTATTATTATTATTATAGGAAAATGAATATCATTGTGAATCGATTGGAAACATCAAGTTAATTTTTTAGTATTATTTTTTAAAATAAAAAAACTTACAATTATAAAATATTAAAAAACACTTCTTTCAATTTTTTTAAAAATGATGAGAGAAATAATTTTTAAAGATAAAATGAGTATATTTTAATATAAAAAATATAAATATAAAATATATCATTATATATAGGAAAATTGTTGTGTTTCATCTTCAAAATATTAGGTTTTGATGATTTTGATCTTCTTTAAATTTTTTAACTAAGTTTAGTCCCGAAATATTTATGAATTGATAAATACGTCCTTTTTCACTCTTTGTGAAAGTCCGGCACCTCTCGAGCCAAGTACAAAATTTGAGGAAAAAAAAAAAAAATAAGGACGAAGCGTATGATAGGAAGTTCGCTCCCATTCCCTCTCACTTCACCATCGGAGCTCAAGATGCCGCCAAGGTGAGTTCGGCAGCTTTCGATTCGTGCAACACAGCAAATCCAATCTTCAGATTCACCAATGGACCTGCAAATATCAAATTGATTGCCGGTGCACACTACTTCATTTGCAACGCCCATGGGCATTGCAACTTGGGTCAGAAATTGGCTATCAATATTTCCGCGGCGCGTTCCACCGGCGGCTACATCTACAGCTATACCCAGCCGCTCTCTTGTACCTGTCTCCGCACCTACACCTTTCTCGGCTACCACTCGTACTCCTTCCCCGTCTCAACCCAGGCCGTGTCTCACGTGCTTGGTGATTCCTTGGGGTGGACTGTCTCTCCTAGTGGTCCCACTGCTTAAACAATAAGATGTCACAAACCATTTACTTTTAAAAATCTTAAGTTTTTAACTTGTTCATTGATTTAATTAATTTATTTGTTATACCTACTCTTCTAAAATGCTGTTTTCAACTATGCAAATTAAACACACGATGTAGCTGTGGTGGCAGCAAGAGCAGCTTATGATTCCCGCGACAACAACATCGATTTGACCAGGCCTATAACCAACGGTCCGCCAAGGATTACACTGACCAGATCAAGCGTGCATTTCTTCATATGCACCTTTCCTCAACACTACTCAATGGCCGAAGAGGTGTCGAAATGGGAGCTTCAACGAACTTCCTATCATACCCTTCGTCCCTAATTTTTTTTTAAAAAAATTTTATAATTGGCGAGAGAGGTGTCGAACTTTCACTGAAAATGTGAAAAAGGATGTGTTTGACAATTCAAAAATATTTTGGGGATTAAACTTACCAAAAAGAAAGATTAAAGAGGATCAAAACCACCAGAACTTTAAATTTTTGGGGATAAAACTCACCAATTTTCCTCTTTTATATATATATATATATATATATATATATATATATAGTTATTGGTCAATCTAATCCTCAAATTATACCCTTTTGGAAGCTTTGGTCCCTAAAGTTTTTTTGTTTTTGTCTGTTTAATCCTCAAACAATTTACATTTTGACCGGATTCTTCACAAATTACACCAGAATTTGAAGTCATTTTCACAAATCATCCGTAATGCAATGTATTTCAAGTATCATGAAGGATCATTTGACTTTGGATGATGCTATGAGTCGCATCGTGGATGAAGAGATGCATTGGAAAGTCTCGGGTAGAGATAATTTTTCAACATCTACATCTTCTACACACTAGATGTGGAGAACCATGGAAGAAGTAAAAGCAGAGGAAAATTCATGGTAGATCACAATCAAAGGGAAAGAGGTCGGGTGCAAAAGATGAGTGTTAGTTTTGTCACAAAATCGGACATTGAAGGTTTCAATGCGAAGCCTACAAAAGAAAGCAACAGGATGAGAATCAGGGAGCTAATGTGGTTGATGATGAACCCTTGCTAGAAAATTTGTGTTTATTTGCAGCGTTTGACTTGACGACAGACAATTGGTTTATTGATTCTGGTGCTTCTTTCCATTGCACCTCGCAAAGAGAAATATTTGTTGATTATGTCAGTGGAAACTTTGGGTGAGTGGTTGTGGGAAACGGCCACACATGTCTGCTTGTTGGAAAAGGAACTGTGGTTGTGAACATCTCAAGTGGAGGATGTCTAGTTTTGCGTGAAGTTAGGCATCTACCAAAAATTGAAGAAAAATCTTATCTCAACTAGTAAACTTGACCATGAAGGTTTGGTAACAACCTTTGGGTGCGGGGAGTGAAAGATAACCTTAGAAGCAAGAGTAGTAGCAAAGAGAAAGCTTACAAGTACACTTTACCTTCTTCAAGGAGACAATATCAACTATATGGTTGCAACTATAGTGGCTACAGGTAATTTATCTACTCTTTGGCATTATCATTTGGCACATCTTGGTGGAAAGGGTGTAAAGCAATTACATTCAAGAAAATTGCTTCCAAGTTTACAAAAGGTCGAGTTAGATTTTTGTGACAGTTGCATTTATGGAAAACAAAAAGGAGTTAGTTTTCAATTGAATGAGCGACAGAATAAAAGTCAAAAACTAGAGTTGGTTCACACTAATGTATGGAGACTGGCGCAGGAACTTTCTTATGGTGGTAAGAGATATTTTTTCACATTCATTAATGATGCGAGAAGTAAGACTTGGTTCTATACTCTCAAAGAAAAATCAGAAGTATTTGGCATGTTTAAAATGTGGAAGACCATGGTAGAAAAAAAAAAAACAAGTTAAATATCTAAAGTTTGATAATGGTGGTGAATACACAAGTAAGGAATTTGCTGAATACTAGAGCTAGAAAGGCATACATGGGTTGAAGATTGTTCCTAAAATTCCTCAAGAGAATGGCATCTCTGAGATCATGAACATGACCATTCTAGAACTTGCCAGATGCATGAGACTATATGCGGGTCTCCTGCTACACTTATGGGCTGCCGCAGTTGATGCAGCTGTTTATCTTATCAATAGGAGTCCATCTAGTGTGTTGGATGGAGAAATATTGCAAGAGCATATGCTTTGATTGACAAGGAGGATAGGAAGAAGCTTGATGCTAAGTCTCAAAAGTGCGTCTTTATCGGATATAGTGGCCATGAGTATGGCTATAAGCTCTGGGATTATGAGAATAAAAAGGTCATTTGTAGCCAGAATGTGGTATTCCATGAAGAAAAGATGTATAAGGATCATCAGACAGAGCCGAAAAAGAAAAAGAATCAGAATATGTTGAGTTAGATGTAATGCCCATAAAGATGATTCCAGCAAATCAAAGTGCATTTGAAGAAGAGGTTCAAGATGAACCTCTTACCATCGAGGGGGCAATTCAAGAGGAATATAACGATTCAAAGCAGACTAACAACTTTGAAGAAACTGTCTTGAAGAGATCTACACGTGTGAGAAAGCCAAAGGTAATTATTGATCCATCATCAAATATTGTTCTGAGTTATATCTTATATACAGATTCGGGAGAACCGGGGACTTAAGATGAGGTAAAGAAAGATACATCTCACGTGCAGTGGGAGCGTGCTATGAAAGACGAGATGGGTTCGTTACTTCAAAATAAAACTTGGGAGTTGACCAAGTTGCCCACATATTAAAAAGCTTTATTAAATGAATGAGGGTACAGGATTAAGAATGAAGCTAATGGTAGTGTCAGATATAAGGCGAGACTTGTAGTTAAAGGCTTTTCTCAAAAAGAAGGGATCGACTACTCTGAGATATTTTCACCAGTAGTGAAGCTAACATCAATAAGAGCTTTCTTCATCTCGAGCAGTTAGACGTAAAAACAAAGTTTTTACATGGTGACTTAGATGAAAAATTATACGTGGCACAATTGAAAGGTTTTGAAATCAAAGGTAAGGAGCACATGGTATGTCGTTTGAAGAACGCTTGCATGGCTTGAAACAAGCTCACCGGCAATGGTTCCTAAAGTTTGATGGTTTCATGGAAGAAAAAGGATTTGCACACTGTGAGTTTGATCATTTTGTTTATCTTCTTAAGTATAGCGATGGTGATATTGTGTATCTCTCTTTATACATGGATAACATGCTGATGGCTAGTTCTAATATGAAGAAAATCGTAGAAGTGAAGAAGATGTTAGCATCACAGTTTGCTATGAAAGATTTGGGAGAGGTCAAGAATATCTTAGGCATGACAATCATCAGGGACAGGAAAAATAAGAAATTATAGCTATCGCAAGAAGACTATGTGAACAAGGTGTTAAAGAGATTTAACATGGATAAGACAAAACCGGTTGTGACTTCTCTAGTGAGTCACTTCAAACTTTCTAGGGATATGTGTCCGAGTACTCAAGTTTTGAAAGATGAGATGACAGTAGTTCCATAAGCATCAATAGTGGAAAGTTCGATGTATGCCATGGTGAGCACGAGACCAAACATTGCACGAGCAGTAGGAGCAGTGAGTTGATATTTGCAAGACCTAGGCAAAGAGCATTGGAATGCAGTAAAATAAATATCGAGATATCTAGCAAATACATCAAATTACTAATAAATATCGAGATATCTAGCAAGTACATCAAATTACTCTCTCTGTTATAATGATACATCTCTAGAATTAAAATTCTATGTGGATGCAGGTCACTCAGGTGATTGAGATAGTGGTAAGAGTACCATTAGATATGTCTTTACAGTTATAGGTACAGTAGTGAGTTGGGTATCTTAACTAAAGAAAATGATAGCTTTATCGACGACAGCAGAGGAGTATGTGGCCATCACAGAAGTCTCCAAGGAAATCATGTGGTTACAAGAGTACATGGAGGAGCTACATTGAAAGCAACCAATGAGTACACTATGGAATGATAGTCAAAATGCAATGCACTTAGCTAAGAATGTAACTTATCACTCAAGGACGAGACACATAAAGAAGCATTATCACTTCATCAGGTTAGCATTAAAAGATAATGAGTTGAAGCTACAAAAGATTGATGGCTCCAAGAATCCTATTGACATGTTGACTTAGGTAGTAGACAGAGAAAAACATATTTTCCGTACTACTACCATTGGTATTACTCCATATTAATTGATGAGGAGTATCACAGAGGCATAAATTTTGATTACTAGCTTCTCTGAAGAAGATTGTTGGTAGATGAAACCAAATATTACAGAATTGCCTTTTTTGTCCTTTTTATAGATTTTGCTTTTAGTTTAAAAGCTCCATCTTTATATTAGCAATTGTGAGATGCTAGTCAAATATACACTTAAAAAGAAAAAAAGAGAAGATCTAAGCTTGATCTTTGTAAGTGTTTTCAATCTTTTTGTGCCCTAATCTCGAGAGAAGATCGTCATTGGATTTCAACTTTCTTAAAAGTCTAGTGGGATGTAGCCCAAGTTTGGATGAATTTCGATAACAAATTTTCTTGCGTGCTTTTCAAGTTTTGTTTCTTTCATTGTTATATTCCGTCTGGATCGATCGTTTGCTTGCGTTATATTTCTCAATTCGACATGTGATTTCCTAACATTTTATTTTTCCAGGCCTTCTAGAGAAACTGGGACTGTCGGGTCCCAAAGAGAAGCAAAGTGATCCACAACTGCAGGATTCTCCAATGCACATCTAGGGAAATCTATAGAATGGAGGAGAGAGGCATAGCAATCAAGTGAGATAGCTCAACCACAGGATTAAACATTAAGATTTGACCACTGTCAGTAAGCCAGAAGAGTGAAACACCTGCAAAAAAAACCTTTGTTTTTTATGGAATTATGACTGCACTTCCTAATTTCTGATGAAAATATTTCAAAGTTGGAATGATGCTTACCAATTTCAGATTCAGAAACAAATACAAGTTTAAAATTTGTCAAAGTCTCATGCCCTACCCGTTTTTGAAGGATTGCTCCAGTTAAAACTCATCCACTCCTTGGGATTGGAGACGTAAATAACTGTGTTAGGAGAAGGCATTATGCACCGACAACATACTAGGCCATGGCGTGAGGACAGTATTGCAATTATGTTACGGGTAGTTACGTGTTTTGGGTGCCTGCACAATGGAAATGGTCAAAAAGGAGCGGGTGGATCTCGATACTCTTCAGATGCTTAAGTTAATATATGGTGTGAGAGTAATGCGAGAATAATGATACGAGTAGTAAATGTTAATTGGTATTAACTCCTTATATAACCGTTGGATAATGCGGGTCAGTCCATGACATTTCGATGTGCGATTGTAATGAACAGTGCTGTACTAGTGAACAGTATCAGGTTTCTGTGTTTGAACTAACAATTTTTAAACTTAGGTTTCTCCTTCGATATTAAGTCTCCTAAATGGTATAATATGTTAAATTAAAGCTCTCGTTACGTAGATCAATCTTACTATATAATTTTGTCATTAAATACATAATTGTCTATGAGGAAATGTGGTCAAAGTATTAACGTGGTGTATTGTATATACCATATGCCCCTTCGAAAAAAGAAGGTAACATGTTGCCATTTGCTTTTGCCAAAACGGCATATGCCTCTTCAAAAAAAAGAAGAAGTAAACCGGGACTAAGTGCTTTTACCATCATACGGTTGACGTGCCTTTGTTCCAGACTTGTATTTGTGGCCGCATCTGTGATTCGGTCCTAGGAAGGTGGAGTGATGATCGTATCTGTAATTCGATCCCAAGAAGGTGGAGTGATGATCGTATCTGTAATTCGATCCCAAGAAGGTGGAGGGATGTGATAGCTTGATGGAACAGTTGGTTTTCAGTCAGTTCTCCGGACATATCTTCGCGTACAGTTAAATGGTCAATCGATTCAGCTGACAAATCCACATGTACGACTAAAATGGCCTTGACACTCGTGGCAGTCGAAAAGGAGTGGGCTTTTCATTTTAAAAAGGTAGGTTTTGTATTAAGAACTTATGACGGCTTATAAAAGCAATTAAGAAATGTTTTTAATTTTTACAAAATTATTAATTTATACTCCCTCTATTAGAAATTTAATGTCTCGTTTTTATTTGCTAACGTTTTAATAAAAAAAGTTTGACTTAGTTCATTAAAACATTGCATTATTTATTTTCTTAATAAAAAATTTATTTATTTAGAAAATGAAACATTCAATTCCAAACACCTTAAAATGAAATATGAGACATTCATTTTCTGATGGAGGGAGTACTTTTCATTAATGTAATAAGTAGTGGGAACAATGCAAGTGGACCCCATCCAACTCTTTCGGACCCCATCAGTAATAAGTAGTGGGAATAATGCAAGTGGACGTAAATTCTTATAGAGAGAATTTTGTTAAAAATTTTATAGTCCAAAATTGAATGCTTTATTTTTTATTTGTCTGGAAACGAATTTTCTATTTTTTAAATTAGATAAAGTTTTATTAAGAAAATTGACATTACAATTTAAACATGAATCGAGTTAAACTTTTTTATTAATATGTGTTTATGTCAAATTGGAACATTCAATTCCGACGAAGTGAGTATTAAAAACCTATTTGTTTTTAGAAATGAAATATTAAATTCAGGACAAACTAAAATAGAAATAAAGACATTCAATTCAAAATTGGAGGATTTTTATATTGACATAATAGAACACAATAATGATAATAAGTTTGAAATCAAATGTTTATTGCATATGCACATCTCGGGAAATCTACTAAATGGATGGGAGAGGCATAGCAATCAAGGAAGATAGCTCAACCATAGGATTAAACATTATGATTTGACCACTGTCTATAAGCCAGAAGAGTGAACCACAAGCAAAAACACCTTGTTTTTGATCGAATTGTGACTACACTTAATAATTTTTGATGAAAATATTTCAAATTTGAAATGATGCTTCCCAATTTCAGATTCAGAAACAGACACAAGTTTAAAATTTGTCAAAGTCTCATGCCCTGGCCGTTTTTAAAGGATTGCTCCAGTTAAAACTCATCCACTCCTTGGGATTGGAGACGTAAATAACTGTATTGGGAGAAGGCATTAGGCACCGACAACATACTAGGCCATGCCATGAGGACAGCAGTACAATAATGTTGCAGGTAGTTCCGCTGCTTAAGTTAGTATATGGTGTGAGAATAATACAAGAATAATGATACAGGTAGTAAATGTCACTTATCTGAGGTAGATGGTATAAACTCCTTATATAAGTGTTAGACAATGCGGGTCAGTTCATGACATTTCAATGTCTGATGTGTAATGAACAGTGCCAGACTGATGAACAATATCGGGTTTCTAGGTTTGATCTAGTTGTTTTTGAGCATAGGTTTCTCCTTCGATATTAAGTCTCCTGATTAGTATGATATTTTAAATTAAATCTCTCGTTACGTAAATCAATCTTAATATCTAATTTTGTCATTAAATACCCAATTGCTTATGAAGAAATGTGGTCAAAATATTGACGTAATGTATGGTATACACCATATACCCCTTCGAAAAAAGAAGGTAACATGGTGCCGCTTGATTTTGCCAAAATGGCATATGCCTCTTCGAAAAAAGAAGAAGTGAATTGGGACTAAGTGCTTTTATCATGATACGACTCACGTGCCTTCGTTTCGGACTTGTATTTGTGGCCACATCTGTGATTCGGTCCCAGGAAGGTGGAGCGATATGACAACTTAATGCAACTGTTGTCTGTCAGTCTATTCTCCTGACATATTCTCGTGTACAATTAAGTGATCAGTTGATTCAGCTGACAGGTCTGCGCATACAGCTAAGATGGCTTTGACTCTCCTGTCAATCGAAAAGACGTGGACTTTTCATTTTAAAAAAGTAGGTTTTGTATTAAGAATTTGTGACAGCTTATATAAAGCAATTAATAAATGTTTTTAATTTTTACAAAATTACTGATTTATACTTCCTCTATTAGGAATTAAATGTCTCATTTTGATTTGCAAGCATTTTAATAAAAAGGTTTGACTTACTTCATTAAAACATTGCATTGTTCATTTTCTTAATAAAAAATTTATTTGTTTAGGAAATGAGACATTCAATTCCGAATACCTTAAAATGAAATACGAGACATTCATTCTCGAATGGAGGAAGTACTTTTCATTAATGTAATAAGTAGTGGGAACAATGCAAGTGGATGTAAATTATTATAGAGAGAAGGTTGTTAAAAGTTTTATAGTCTAGAATTAAATGTTTCATTTTTCATTTGTCCGGAAATAAATGTTTCATGTTCTAAATTAGATAAAGTTTTATTAAGAAAATTGACATTATAATTTAAACATGAATCAAATCAAACTTTTTTATTAATATATGTGTAAGTAAAATTGGAATATTTAATTCCGGACGGAGTGAGTATTAAAAACCTATTTGTTTTTAGAAATGAAATATTAAATTCAGGACAAATTAAAATAAAAATAAGGACGTTCAATTTAAAATGGAAGTAGTTTTATATCGACCGAATAGAATACAATAATAATAATAAAGAGAAGTTTGAAATCAAATTTTCATTGCATTTGCAATTATTAAACTATATTATTATTATTCAATAATTAATAATAAGAGTATCCACTAAAGAAATGGATTATCTAAGCAACCCAGCTGGCCTTGGCATTCCTTTGGCATCTCAGTGAATCTGGCAGTATCTTTACAGTAATCATAAACCAAATACTTATTCTGAACACTTGCTAATTGTTTCCTCTTCTCTTTGTTCAACTTCTTATTGGTCGATTTATCCCACCAAAATTGGCCTTCTTTGCCACATTTTTTGACCGCAGGATCCGTCGATGCACAAGCATCAACTTCGAATGATCCAAAAGTTGCAACAAATGGGGAATGACTCCAATTGGTCTTCACCGTTCCTCCTTTAGTTGCCCAGTCTTCCCCATTCCACAATGACCCATGTATTCCCATGGCTTGGCTCCTTGGATATGGAACCCCTTTTGATTCCTTGTTTTCAAATACTCGTATTGGGACTTCATCAACTTGGAATCTGCACGTACACAATATGATATATTTATGCATTTGTTTTTAATTAGTATGCATGGCCTCCACTTTCACTTGTCAATATAATTCACTTTATGGACCATTTTTGGAAGTTTTGAGAATGATCTGACTCATCTAAAAGATTGGGAGGAAAAAAAAAATTGTAACTCATATATAAAGCATCTACGCATTTTTATATTAAGAACTTGTGACTGCTTATAGTACTATACTAATACGATGAGGATGGATGGATTGCTATTATTGGTCCTCGATGGGAATTGTATAAGTAAAAGAGGATTAGGTGTGTATATGCAAAAGAAAAAACATTTAATAAGAAAAAAAATTAAAGTTATATAATTAAATTACATGATATAGCGATGATTCCAGAAGAAGGAATAGTTGTGGAAGTCTGTGGTGGGATCAAACCAAAGGCTGTGCCTCTGCTCTCTGTTTCCAGTGCCATTAGCAAACACATTTGTTTGCACCAGATAAGGTTGCCCTGATTCATTCCCCAGAAACTCGAAGTCTAACTCATCATGATTTGACCCATCCGATGTGAACTGTAATTTCATAATATATATTAATCTTCATTAATAGCAAATTAAAACATCATTATATGTATATTGTATCATTCTTCAAGACTGACTATAATATTTTCATGAACTCAGATTAATTAATTAATTACTATATATATATATATATATATATATATATATATTCATTTAAACTTACATAGAATGCAGTCACTGTTCCAGCTGAATCACCTTGAACTAATTTGATCTCTGCACTTACTTTGCCATATAAATACTTCTCCTTGGATGCAAATCCACAACCTTAACGCAGAAAATGAATTAATGAATGATCAAATTAATAATTAAGCCAAAAAGAAAATTAAGTGAGACACGAAAATATATGAATTAGTTTGAATATTTTGATTGCAATTAATAACCTGTAGTGTTATCAAGGGTTAACAAAACCTTGCCACCCAGATTAATAATGTGATCTGGAGCCCAAATGGGCACAAAGATATCACTGAAATTTGCAGAAGATACTATGTTTGTGCACAGAAGAAGCACAGACGAGCTCACAAGAAACACCGTTAAACTTGAGGGAAACTCCATTTAATTTCTTGCCGGGATTTTTGATGAAGTAGTGATTTTGGAGCATGCAAATGACAAGAAATCAAGTTTTGATTTTGGAGGCATTTTATAGGCTTGAAAGGAGGAATTTGTGGTTGCTTGCTGCAAGGATATATTAATTCCTTCTGTTATATGTCAGCTGCAAGCACTATCTGTGCACTTCTATTATTTCTATTTCTCAAGTTTGTCATTTTCACCATTTTGGTGAGGAAGTGAGGAAAAGGGAAAGCAGAAAAAGAATTGATTATTATGTACTTAGAGCTGTCCACTATAATTACTAAGCACTACCCAAAAGAATTGGGAAAAAAACACACACAAAGGAATATCTTTAACAGCTCACAAGTGGATAATTCTTTATATTTTATATTTTTATTATAGTTAAATAATAAACTATTTAGAAGTTGCACCTTTTTTCAATTTGATCATTCACCTATAAAACGTATCAATTTGATTATTTTACTTTATGGGATTCAATCATTTAATTTTGTGTAATTTGACAATTTAATCATTCAATTTTGTGAGTTTTGTCAATTTAACCATTCCATTTTATGAAAAATTTAAAGAATTTAACCTTATGATGGTCAATTTGTTAAAATCACAAAATTGAATGGTAAAATGGACATATTTAAAAGTTGAATGATCAAACCAAAAAAAAAAAAAAAACTTTACTTATCAGATTATTGATTATGCCCATAATAAACAATTTAGATAGAAAAGACATATCAAATGCGATCTAATAATTAAAGTCAGGACAAAAGAAATTCAAGCTAATATTATCCCTAAGTCACAATCTCTAGAGGAGCTGCTTTTATTTTATTTTTTGGTCAACAGCAAAGCACGTATGCAATGCGTTGTACTTTCTCCAACACTAAATATAAGTTATCGACCGTCCTTTTATGAAAATTAAGATAATTGCTCCTCCCCTAAAATGCCTTTTAATAACCCTTTAAAAAATATAAATACCATTTTATGAATATATCATTGGAGAAGTATATAGAAAAAACACATTCAAATAGTTAATTAATTAATAATAATGACTTATAATTATTGACAAAAAAAGTTAATTAGAATAATTTATATTTAGTAGCAAAAGTAGTACCTTTTATTATTATTTTTTTAAACGATGGTCCGGCCAAGCTCATGCATACGTCTCGACTATTCCACTCGGAGCTAGACCATATAAAAGATTCAAATTCATATAAATCGACTTACCAACGTTAGCATATGTAAGTATGCCTTAATTTTAAAGCACTTCAAGTCCATATTCAGGAAATATAAAAGTTGTTACGGGGCAAAAATGAAATAAGATTATTCAGGAGAGAGAAAAGACTTCCTCCATCTTTAAATATAAGTCATTCTAACTAATTTTTCTTATTAATAATTATAAGTCATTGTCGTTGGTTAATTAGATAATTGAAAATATTTTATATAAATATAAATATATA
>JAOXNR010052872.1:0-15468 GCA_028571225.1 Parsonsia alboflavescens | reverse complement strand
GTTACTTATTAATTGGTTTTATTTAAATTGAGATTCAATTCCTTGTGGGTTCGACCCTACTTGCCCTAACTGCATTAATTTTGGTAGATAGGTTTAATTTGTTCGTGTTATGACACGCGGTTAAAATGCATCTAAATATTTTTTTTATTTTAAAAAAAAAGGGTGATTGGTTAGATTTTAAACAGTAAAGATGATATTGACAAATTTTCCCCTAAAATGTTATCCTATACCGATAAATGACTAGTTACGACTAGTGTTTTATTAGAAAGTAGTAGTTGGGAGCATAATGATTGCCCATAAAATGTTGAGAGACCATAATAACTGGAAAAAAAACTTATGAGATCATATTGTCGTTTGGCTCAAACGTGTGGGATCAAATAGGATAAAAGTCCTATTTTATAAATTAAATTCTAAAAGATAACCTAAATCTAAGAGGTACTTAATCGTTTTACGAATATGTGTGTATTTTTTATTAGTGATGTAGTAAATGATATATGTAAGATCGGGTTGAAAATCCTAAACCGTACTTAAATGGAAGTTCCATTAATCTCAATTATCGTGTGCAAATGTTTTAAATATGACCACCACTCTGTTTTAAAATATAATTCATTTTAATTTTATGAATACATATTAAAAATATTTAAATGTTAACATCTTTAAAATAAAGAATTTTTTGGACTTAGTTGTCTATTCCTCATTTATAATTTAATTTTTTATTTTTTTTCACTCCATTCTTTACAAAATTTATAATTAGGATAGAAGAAAAAACGATAAATAGCGAATAAGAGTAGAGAAGAAATTTCATTTAACAATGAGTAATTGTACTATAACTAATATTTTGGATTAAAATGTGTTGAAACTAAAATAATTCTATATATTTTGAGGAGGAAATATAAGACATATTAACTTACAAATTTAACAATTAGGATGGAGATAAGCCCCAATCATCCTTGTCCTAACTTTGGCTAAAAATTATTGCAGCCAAGCTGGCAATTACAAAATTCATGATCATTATCTAAATCGAAAATTCTATTAGGGACTAAATTCATGGGTAAAAATAATATCTCCATTTGAAAATAAATATCTTATTTTTTATTTTGGATAGTCCAGAATTGAATATTTCAATTTTTAATTTAGTTAAATTTTTATTAAAAAAAGTGACTTTGCAATCTTAAAATTCACTGAGTCAAATTTTTTTCTTAATATGTTTACAAGTCAAAATGAAATATTTAATTTCGGATTATACAAAAGGTTTAAATTAAAAAAAAAAAAACTGGAGTCAAGAATATTGAAGAAGAAGTTACGACAGCGCACTATCTCCAAAAGAAGAGATAGAGAGGTGCAAGAAGTAGACCAGGCCACCACCGGCCATGCACATATGTTAAGCACAATGCATCTACAGCACTACCAATGGTCTATTTTTACTATCAAATTTAGCACTAGCACTTTGCAATGCTTTGAGTCCATACATGATCTTGTGAACTACAAACCATGAACGGAAGACTGCAGATCATTACATATATGTCAATAAAACCTGCAGGGTGATCACGATAATTACAAATATTGCATTTCATGAATTGGACAGTGACATGTGAGGGCAAATCAATCATAAAATCGATCTTCTCTGACTTTCCCGGTGCCGAAAGCTACAAACACCAAACAATTATATTCTTTGATGCGAAAGTAATCTACTTACAAGAATAATTTGTTTTAATTTGATTTGCATATTTAGTCTTGTTCTTCTAGTTTTTCAAAGGAACACTTCTAATGGGAGAATAACTGGCTTTTCTTTTTCTAATTGTTTCCTGTACAGTGATTAAAGGTTGAACCTACCTTATAACCCTGAGGATCCCCTTGTTGTCCTGTCAAATGGTCTCATGGGTGTCTTAATGGAGTGGGGTTGAAGGTTAGCTTCTTAACTGCTTGTAAAGAGTTGATTTCTCGACTTTCCATATTATAGCTGTCAGTCTACCAACAAAGCTTAATATTATCACACCTTCATCCTTTTTAATCACTAAACTATATCAAAAATACATACACAGATAGACGTATAAGAGAAAAGGGCTGTCAAAATCAAAGATCAAATATGGAAGACCATAAATATCCAACACTTAAGGGTCACTTATCTTGATCACTTATTATGTGTGGTCTTCCGAAAAGCTGACATGAATATGGTCCTCCCGCAGCATGATCTTCAAATTAAAGCATGCAAAGCATATATACTCCTACACAGCCAGCTTTAGATTGCCAACCATTTTCCACTACTAAATTTCATCAATTCTTGATGTATATCTATTTTCATTTAATGGTCCAATTCCATGAGTTGACTTTGTCATGATCTGCCGGCCATGTAGTTAATAATGTATAGTAGCATCCTCAGTTCCTCGCTCACCAACTGCATTTTATTTGGGGCGACCACTACTGCTATTTTACCAAGTGCCACAAAATTGAGCATGAATTAATGAGAATGAACCTGAAAGGGAAACTGATGCAGACAAATTCTGAATCAAAAAATTTTAATTTAATAAATTTTTTAAAAAAATAATTAAAGCTTACCTTTTCCAAATATACATATATATATATATATATATATATATATATAGAGTATTGCCGAGTGCGTCGAGATGAAGAAGTTGACGGTTATGAAGTGGTTAAAAACCTTTCAATGAATGGCATTGTTTTGGCCCCTAGGAAGAAAAAAAAAGGTTTGCCCCGGTTTCTGTCTTGCCAGCAGCAATAGAGCAAGAACAAAGAAATGTATCCAATCCAGTCTGAACAAAAGAAAGATCCATTCTTAAAAACAAGAATCATGGTTTCTCTCAGTTTTTATCCAAATCCCAAAAGGAAAAAGAACAATTCTTTCTTCAATGGAAAAGAAAAACGGGGGAAAAAAATCCAACTGAAAATCAAGAAAGAAAAAAGAACATAGACAAAGTTTCTCTTTTTTTTCTTTTTGTAAATTTGCCTGATCTGGTTGGTAGATGTTGTTTTAGGAGGAGGAAGAAGTGGGGTTGGTAGATGTTATCGCAGAAGAGAGAAAAGGTAACGGGCATTGATAGATGTCTTTTTTTTTTTTTTTTTAAATCTCATGGGCCAAAACGATGTCGTTTCACTGAAGTGTTTTCAAACACTTCACAACAGTCAACTTTTCCATCTTGGCATACTCGGTTGTGTGTGCGATTTGCAGTACTATATATATATATAAATGCTATGGTGAGTAACTAGTACTGTCAAAACGGGCTTGACTTGAGGGACTAGTCCATCCCAACCCCATATTTTAAAAGGGATGAGATGTTCCTTTTCAGCCCCAATTTAGACCCCGACTTTTAGCCCTACTCTTTTGTGGTTGAGGGCTTACGAGCTAGGACCCATTAGGCCATGGCTTTTCTTTTCTTTTTTTAATAAAGAATATACCGATTGTAAACTGGGAAGGAAAATCCTAATTAGAGGGAGTCGGCTTAGCTTATGGTAGATATTTTTGTTGGCTATTATTTTTTAAACTTAGAGTCACACGATTTTTGAAGATTTATTGACATACTGATGTATTGGTTATGAACTTTACAGATTGTTCAAATCAATGGTTGAGTTGAATTAAGATCTTTAGAATTCTCTAAAGTTATCCTTAAGATTGAGAGCTGATTTGTTTGATATGGTATCGCTTAAGATTTCTGAAGTTTGATATTCCTTGATTGATTATCTAAATTGATGTTTCCATATTTATCTAAATTAGATACTTATTAATATATTGTAATTATCTTTTAGAAAGGAATATCTCTTATATTTTTTTACTGTTATTATTTTCAAAACGAGATAAACTTTGAAGTGATCAAGATTGACAATGATTGAGTATCATGCTAAGAAGTCTTTACTAAAAATCCTTATAAATATTCGGGATAATTTTTATTGGTAGTAGAACTCGGGAGGAGTATCTCTACCTCACTATCGCAAACTGTCACAGGCATGTCACGGAAGTGTTACAACTGTTCTTGTGGAACAGTTCTAGAATTCGGGGGGTGGAGGTTCGGTTTCAGGAGAAGCTTTGTCATCTTCAGAGGGATTCTGATAGATGTTGCGATATATGCAAGAGATATTTTTGCTGTGAGTTTGTAAGGTAAAACTTTGTATAGGGGAGTGATAAACTAATGGGATTCTATTGTTCTATACTATATTTATTGTAATGTTTTTATCTTAGTCTATTTTTCATGTGGACTTATGAGGACGTAGCCTAATATTGGATATATTCCAATGGGGTGAACCTCGTTAAATCTTAGTGTTAATTTACTTTTTGCAAGAATTTACATATTCAGTTTATTAAGTATATTTAATAGTATAATTGCTTCAAGAGATTCTTTCAATTGGTATCAGAGATATACACTAACGAACTAGTGGAAGATCCTGGATTTAGAATCTCTTTGCACAGCTATGAGTGGACTACTAGAAGAAGGATCGGTGAGTAAACCACCTCTGCTCAACGGATCCAATTATTCATATTGGAAGGCTTAGATGACTACGTTCATCAAAGCGCTAGATAAAAAGGCTTGGAAATCAATCAGAAAAAGATGGACTCCTCCAAAAGATGAGAAGGACCTTTTGAAGGATGAAGATACCTGAATAGAGAAAGAGGAAGCTAATTTTAATTCTAAATCTCTTAATACTATTTTTAATGCTGTCGATGTTAATCAGTTTCGTTTGATTGCTCAATGTATTTCAGCAAAGGAGGCTTGGACGATTTTACAAACAGCACACGAAGGCACATCAACTGTGTGACGCTCCAAATTGGAAATGATCAGTTCTCACTTTGAGAAATTGCAGATGGACGAAATTGAAACCATAGCTGATTTCCATGCAAAATTGAGTGACCTAACTAATGAGTCATTCACTCTGGGAAAGGAAATGATTGAAGAAACATTGGCACGCAAAACTTTGAGATCCCTTCCAGAACGGTTCACTCACAAAGTAACTATAATTGAAGAAGCAAAAGATATTGATACAATCATTTATGACGAGTTAATTAGCTCGTTACAAGCCTTCGAGATCAACTTAAAGCCAAATCGAAAGGACAAAAGTATTGCTTGTCACATTGCTGATCCCATTGATCCAAAAATTGACTGTTCTGAAGATATTCAGCAAGCAATGTCCCTGATCTTGCGAAATTTCAACAAAATTTACAGATGAATCAAAGGCAAACCAAACCTCAGTCAATTCAAGAAAAATAGAGGACACAAAAAATCTTTTGGTAAGCCTTACTCTGATTTAACTGATTCTAATATCAAGACTAACAAAGGAATACAGTGCAGGGAATGTGAAGGTTATGGTCATATTCAAGCTGAATGTGCAACTTATCTCAAAAAACATAAGAAGTCTTTTATTACTATTTGAAGTGATGTGAACAAACTAATGAGGATGAGGAAAGTGCTGAACATACCAATAATTTCGTTACCCTACATGGTAAAGTTGATTCATCTAAATATGACAATCTAGGTATGACAAATGTTGAACTAGATGAAGAAACAGAGGTAAGACAATGCTTTTTAAAATTAACTAACATAGACAGTGACAGTGAACTCACTCCTAATGAAATGCTTGAAGCCTATGAGGAATTGTTCAGTCGATGTATCAATCTTAATGAACTAAACAAAGAACTAGAGCTTAAGGTAAAAACACATATGTCTGAGAAAGAACAATTTGAAACTAAAATCAGCTTTTTGATTGCAGATTGTGAAGCAAAGGAACAGAAATTTTAGAAACTATCAAAGGAACATGAGAATGCAATGAAAACTATGAGGATGATGAATGGTGGCACAGATAGACTGAATCAAATATTGGCAGAACAAAGACAATCATATGATCATCGATGTTTAGGCTATGATGACAGTCATAACAATTTTCAACGATAAAATCTCATAACAGAGAAATCTAAAGTGATGAATTCACAATCACAAGGTATTGATATATAAAAGTTTATCACCACAAAGGTATCTGTACCTACTTCTCACTACTGTTTTAAAAAAGGACATATTAAACCCAACTGTTTTATGATGTGATATACTTCTATTTCTCATGTGTCACCAACACGACATCAACAGGCTCGGAATCACAAGATTAAACAAATTTGGCTTAAGAAAAATAGGTATCACTGCTTAGCTAGATTTATGTCTTTAAAAGTGTCTAATTCTGATTTATGGTTTTTTGATAGTGGTTGTTCTCGTCACATAATTGGTAGAAAGGAATATTTGAAAGATTATCATGAATGTAATCTTGGCCAAGTCACTTTTGGTGATGGTAAACAGGGACAAATCTTGGGAAAAAGAACTCTTATGGTAAAAGAAATGCCTCATCTCCATAATGTGTTTTTAGTAGATGGTCTTCAGGCTCATTTGATTAGTATTAGTCAGTTGTGTGATGATAAGCTGTTTGTTAAGTTCATCAAAGATGCATGTCATGTGTATGACGAAAATAAGAACTGTGTGTTGTCTGAAACTAGATCTTTAAGCAATTGCTATACCACTGATACAACTTTACGTTGTAACAGTACAAGTCATAATAATATTTAATTGTGACATGAGAGATTGGGACATGTCAACTTCAAACAACTAACTAAAATCTCTGCTACAGATGCTGCCAAAGGAATCCCTGATTTTGGAGCTATTAAAGGTGCTATGTGTAACGCTTGTCAACTTGGGAAACAGGAACATCAAACATACAAAGTTGTCAACCTTATCACTAATTCACGTCCACTTGAGTTATTACATATGGATCTCATGGGTCTTATGCAAGTTGAAAGTGTGGGAGGTAAAAAATATGGGTTTGTATGTATAGATGATTTTTCAAAATTTACCTGAGTAGATTTTCTTTGGGAAAAATCAAATTCTTTTGAATCATTCCAAAGGTTGTCGAAGCAATTAACCACAGAAAAAGCTGTTATTTTTTAAAAAATTATTCGCATTAGAAGTAATCATGGAAAAGAATTTGAAAATACCATCTTCACTAATTTCTGTGAAGATCATGGTATCTTGCATGAGTTCTTTGCACCAAAGACACCACAACAAAATGGTGTTGTAGAAAGGAAAAACAAGACATTACAAGAAATGGCTAGAGTCATGTTATGTGCTAAAGGAATAACATCAAAATTTTAGGTTGAAGCTATAAATACTACTTGTTATATCATAAATCGTGTCTATTTCAGAGCAGGAACAAAGTTGACTTCTTATGAAATATGGAAAGGAAGGAAAATAAACATTCCCTACTTTCATGTCTTTGGAAGTAAGTGTTTTATTTTGAATGATAGAGACAACCTTAGTAAATTTGATGCCAAGAGTGACATTGGTATTTTTCTTGGATATGCAACAAATAGTCAGGCTTATAGAGTACTTAATCAACGTACTGGAAAAATCATGGAATCTTCTAATGTTGTGTTTGATAAACTTACAGTGACTGTACCAAAGTCAGAAGAAGAAGAAACAAAAAAATCATGCACCTAACTAATCGGACAGCAACAGCAATCAACAGATGAAAAACAAGGTTCCCCCAGTATCCCGCTTGACGCAGTTCAATCTATAGGGAACCAATCATGTACAACGGATGATGAAATCGAGGCAAGAACAAAGACACAAACAGAAATATGTAAGAAGGTTGAGAGATAAATCTAATCCAAAATACAAAAAGCACATCCATTGAAAAAGGTAATTGGAGATTTGGAGGAAGGAACATGCACCATAGATAAGGCTAAAGTTAAGCATAGAGAGATGATTAGCTCTGCCTGCTTCTTGTCTACTATAGAACCCAAAAATGTAAATGAAGCTTTAAAATATGACTGTTGGATTAATGCTATGCATGAGGAACTAGAGCAATTCAATAGATTGGATGTTTGGTCTCTAATACCTAAACCCAAAAATACGAATATCATTGGTACAAAATGAATTTTTAAAAATAAAACATATGAGTCTGGAAATGTTGTTAGAAACAAAGCCAGGTTAGTAACTCAAGGATATACACAAGTAGAATGTGTATATTTTGATGAAATATTTGCACCCGTGGCTAGATTGGAATCTATTAGGTTATTATTGTGTATTGCTTGTCTACGTCAGTTTAAATTGTATCAAATCGATGTCAAAAATGCATTATTAAATGGTATTCTGAACGAAGAGGTCTATGTTGAACAACCTAAGGGTTTTGTTGATCCTAAATTTCCAGATCATATGTTTCAATTGAAAAAAGGCATTATATGGTTTAAAATAATCCCCTCGAGCAAGGTATGAAAGATTAACAAAATACCTATTGGAACAGGGTTACAAACGAGGGGGAGTTGATAAACCTTTTTTGTAAGACGGTTTTCTAAGGATATTTTAATTGGCCAAATCTTTGTTGATGATATTGTTTTTTATTCAACCTATGTTCAACATACAGATGCTTTTGTGAAATAAATGACACAAGAATTTGAAATGAGTATGGTTGGTGAATTGACATGTTTTTTGGGATTGCAAGTTAAACAATTTGCAGATGGGATATACATCTCACAAAGTAAATATGCTAAAACATTGGTTAAAAGGTTTGGTCTTGAAAATGCCAAAACTGTTGGAACACCCTTTTGTACTAATTTGAAGTTGTCTAAAGACGATGCAGGAACAACTGTGGATTCAAGTCTATATCGAAGTATGATTGGAAGCTTGTTATATCTTACAGCTAGTAGACTAGACTTATGTCTCAATGTTGGCATCTGTGCCAACTATCAAGCAAATCCCAAAGAATCTCACCTGATGGCTGTTAAAAGAATCATTCACTATGTCAATACTACATCACATTATGGCATTTGGTATACAACTGACACCATAGCATTTTTGGCAGGTTTCAACGATGCAGGGTAGGCAGGAAACTTGGATGATCGTAAGAGTACTTTTCGAGGGTGTTTCTACCTCGGAAACAATCTGGTTTCATGGTACGGTAGAAACCAGAACTCAATTTCATTATCAACTGTAGAGGCTAAATACATTGCTACTAGAAGCTGTTGTACACAACTATTGTGGATGCAACAAATGCTAAAAGATTACGATATTATACAGAATATGTTCACTGTGTTTTGTGACAATAGAAGTGTCATTGATATATCTTAGAATCTTGTTCAGCATATTCTCTTTAAAAACATTGACATAAGACATCACTTCATTAGAGAATTGGTAGAGATTAAGACTGTCATCATTAAGCATGTATCAACAGAAAAACAACTGGTGGACATTTTTACTAAACCTCTAGATGCTAAAACATTTGAATCATTGAGGAAAGTTATAGGAGTCTATTTTCTTGATATTTAAATAAAACGAGTATGGCAGTTGCTCTATAGTATAGTAGTTTGGCATAATTATCTTGTTTTGATTTCTTCTCCTTCATCATTGTTGAAGATTTATCATTCTTAAATTTTGCAAATAGATAGTATGTAAAAATATCTTTCATGAAACTAGAGTTTTGCCTCGTTTACACAAACATGATAGATGTCTTCATTCCTTCCCAAAAAAAAAAAAGAAAAAAGAAAATGTCGAGGAGGAACAAGGGAATGTCATTTGATTTCGGTTAAAATTGCTTATTTTTTGAGAAAAGGGTTACCTTCACTATGACGTAAGCCAGCCAGCAATACATAATCCTTGCAAAGAGCTACCCTAATGATTGTGTGAAAACTATCTCAGAATGAGGGAAAATACCATTTATTGATTTTTATCGTGTACACATACCTTTCTATAATTCTGGTTGATTGATAATTTATTTTTCTCTCTCTATATTCTTCATTTAAGTTTAGTAATCTTCGCAATAATAAGGGAATTTGATCTTATTAGGATAACCAAGCTGAACTTACCATGCTTAATGTGATTGCCTTACTCATATTTAATATATATATAAATATTTATTTATTTATATATTATTTTCTTCTATAGTTTTCCCGGGCGATATTTTGTTTGAATTCTATTGGTTAAGTTTAATGTCCTTGGTAGTTAAAATATCGTGATCTATGCTCAGGTCTTCAGTCTCCGTGTCTATCACATTGAGATTTGGCAAATTTTCTCTTATTTTCATCCTTCCCAACAAATCCTTTTATCAGCCCCAAGATATTTATGCACTAATCCCAGGCTCTCTCTCCACATTACCATAGTCGTGATTACGAAAGAAGGGTTTTCAGTTTTCTTTTCTTTCGATTGCTCCTCACCATTTGTTTGTGTTTCTTTGTCAAGCTTCACAAGATTTTACAAAAACTGGTTGTGGGTACCTTAGATTCCACTATGGTACGGGTAAAACAGGTTGCAAGAAAGAAGAAAAGTGGACTCACTATTACTCCTTCATCTTCCAGTTCCACACCTCCACCTGCGGTGACACCACCTCTTCCCGGTGTGACTTCAACTAACGGCCCCGGAGATATCTCGGGCCTCCTTTAAGATCCGTGCCTTCAGGAAGTTTTGAAAACTATTGCTGCTAAATACAGTCAACCTGCCTCAAGGAGTTCACCGATTCAGTCCCCAACCGCCTTTCCTATGGTGCTCGAACCACGATCTGCTCCCACAGAGGGTTCTGGGAAACCCACGAAAAAACGGAAACGGGGGTCATTGGTTCGAGAAATATCAACTTCGTCTGAGGTTTGGATCCTCAAGCCATGTTTCAACTTCATCAACTCAACCCGTAGAATTGGGAAATTCGGACTCATCTGATCATGAGGCTGTAGAGCCCAGCTTCACCGCACCCAAGGACACTCCTCCTACTGGATCTACCCAAGGGGTAACTTCTATTAAACCACTCAATGAAAAGTTTTTAAATGCTCACTGTGTGAATCACTGGAATACTATAATGTCTTGCAAGATAATCGGAGAATGTAACATTGATCTTATCAGTCATGAAAAGGCGGGACCATTTTGGTTAAAAACCCTTAGTTTTTCTAAGATTTATTTAAAGTAAAAAATTCTATTTTGAATTAATTAAATAAGTAGATCTACAACTTGATTGAAGCATGACATAACATTAAAATATATTTTATTATTTGTATTGAAATCTGGATTAATTTGACTTTATTGTGTGATTAAAAGGATTTATGTGAATGATTTAAGATTTATCAACGGTTCAATGGGTTAAAATAAAAGTTCAAAGCTTTAATAGAGTGATTATGTCAAGTTGAGAGACTAAATAGGATAAAATAAAAGTCTAAGAGTTCAATAGGATTATTGGGACAAGGTAAAGGATTTAATAATACTTGAAGGCCATTTTTTTTATATAAAATTCCTGAGTAAACTTCTTTTTTCACATAAAAAATCTCTATAAAAAAAATGCTCATTAAAATTCGACTTTTCCAATTTAATAAGATGTATTGTTGTAAATTTATACATATATATATAACTTCATATAAAGATAAAATTATAAAACTATAATTAAATAATATTAAAAAAATCTACATATTGTAAAAAGAAAGGCAGCTCTATTGTAGTATAGCTGCCATGTGTGATGTGTCCAAGTAAAATAAATATAAAGAAAAAAAAAAAGAAAGGAAATGGAAATTGAAATTAATAGCATAAAAAAAACCTAGGGATAAGTAGAAGCAACAAACACGACAAAATGTCACTAAACATTAAAATCAAAAATATAAATATAAACACTAATTAAAATAATAAGCGATTCATTATCAATGCATTAGCAATATTAGTCACATGTGCACAGATAAGCATGAAAAACATCAAATGCAAGCAATAGGAAGGAAAGATATTTCTCAATTGCATTTTGTAGTATGCACCAAAAAAAAAAAAAAAAAAAAAAAACCCTCAATACCTATTCTATTAGGATTATAATGTCACTTATCAAGAATTCATCAAAATATCACAAAATAGCTTCATTTGATATTTCTTCAGCATCAGCTTCAAAAGGATCAGCCACACCTTTGTGTCTCTGCCGTGAAAGCATGTTATTACATCATTTCCCGATCAAAGCAAAAAGTAGTCAATACTTGGCTAGACCAAAAGTTATGCTGGTAAAAAGTGTCAAGGGCAATGGATCATGATGCTCCATTAAACAGTGATATTTAATAAAGTACATTAATAATATTTTTTTATTTGAATATTAATTAGTAGTTTTTTATTATTTTAATTAATTGATGTTTTTCATTGCTAATTGGTCTGATATATTTTTTATTTTTAAAAAGTTAAACCAATGAGGAATATGCTGCAAATATTTATTTTCACTCATTTTTTCCTTTTTTTATAAATAAATTAGAAATTAATAATAAATCAAGAGTAAAAATTTTACTTAATAACATGTCATGATTCACGTGTTTAAAATAAAAATATTTTAAAATTAGATAAATTAATATAAATTTGATTAACAAAATATCAATTAAACTAAAATTGTAATTGTCAATATCTTTTAAAAGGTAATGTATATGAATAGAAAATTTGATTTTTGATAATTAAAAAATTATTCATAAGGATTCAATGATATAAATATATATATTTATTTATTTATTTATATATTTGTATTTATATTTGTCATTTGAGTCATAAAAAAATATAATAATTTGGATCGATGACGGATGACATATTGATTTTTTTTTATTACATTTATATTTTTAGTTTCATTATATACTGAAGGATAATTCAAAGTGATGTGATATTGTCAAGTCTTGCTAACTTAGTGGTAAGCAACAACACTTGGGATTGAGAGGTTTCAATCACAATATATGGTAATGTCCCTCGGTCACTATTTACAAAATAGTCATTTTGTAAAAATTTTAATAAACCATAATAAGATTTAAAATAATGGTAATATAGTTTTAAAATATCTATAATAAACCATAATAAGATTTTAAAAGCTATATTAACTAATACTCCCTCGGTCACTATTTACAAATCACCGATTATCATTTTGTAAAAATTTAAAAAAAAAAATTTATTTCCTTTCTAAAATACCCTTTATGCAAAATTTGAAGGGAAAATAAATTTTGGGTAAAAAGAGAGATGGACAACTCAAATATAAGTAATAGGGGGAAAACATAATCAACTATCTAATAAATTGATAATAGTAACTTATAATTAGTTATAAAAAATTGTTGCTCTAATGACTTATAAATAATTACAAGGGAGTATGGATATAATTAATTGAGTTTTTTAAAAGAAGTAATCGAAAATTACACATATGCATTTCTCATTTTATGATTTTAGAAAAAATTTAATTTTAACGGGTGATAAATGACACGTTAAATTATTACTCTTTCTTAAATATATTTTGATTTTTATTTGATTTTTATTATTTCATATTTTATATAATTATTATTAATACATGCTTTCCGCGGCGAATTGTTATCCCGAGTAACATATGAATAATATCATAACTACCGTGCAATTTTCGGATATTCAGCCACTTTACCGATGACTTCATGCATTTGCACCGGAAATTTATGGTATAATTATTTATATCAATCTTGCACTGGAAATTTATGGAATAATTATTTATATCAATCTTCTCCCATCTCCATCTCCCTCAACCTAAAAGAAGAAAAATCAAAGAGATATTTTAGCTACATCTCATTGACGGAATTAATTTAATTTCTTTTAGCTACATCTCAAAAATCAAGAAATTACTATCTAATTTCTTTTTACTTATTGTTTTATTTAATTAATTTTATTTCAAAACAAAAGTTAAGAATCATTTTTATTTCCTAACAAACATTTAATGAAAAATTTCTAATCATATTAAATATTATGAATAAATTCATAGAAGCATTATTTATTATAAGGGATATTATCATAATCCAAGAAAAATATTAATCGTTGAAACAATCATTGTCTTGATTTGTGTTCCAAAATTGTAAACGATTTTTTAAAAGAAACATAGGGAGAGTATTAATGAGGAGTAAATGTACGAAAAATGTTGATTTGTTGAATGTTTGGACGGTGAATTCTTAAATGAACTAGGTCTCCCTACAGTAAAGACTGGAGAAAATTAACTCTCCACCCCTTCTTTAATGATTATTCGTTAGTAAAACGAGGGAATCAAAGTAAATGTGTGGCAATGGTAAGGAATCAATTGAATTGGAATATATCCCATTGCGTACCTTTACCTTTATTACTTGATTTATCTTTGTATTAACCAAAGTTAGCTGGAAACTTATGCAAGTGATCAGATGGGTTAATAGATTCGAGAACTCACCCGCTTCCTCTTGATTAAGCAAGGACTTTGGACTATGACCTGTTGGAAAATTCAAACAGAATTTATGTAGTAAACAAGAATTGAACCTATGGCCATAGATGATACATTAGTTCCTACAACCACTCATTCACTTGAATGATTATAAGTAATTTTAACATTTTAAAATATATAATGATACTTCAATCAAATTCTTTATTTATAAAATATACATCCAAAAATAAACTCTCAAAACCATACTTATATTCACCTAAACAAAAATGAACTCCCTCCATTTAAAATTAAATGTTTTATTTTGACTTACACAATTTTTAAGAAAATAAGTTGATTTAGTTCATTTTAACCTTAATAATGTCAAATTGTTAACAAAATTTTAACTAATTTAGGAAACCGGACATTCATTTTTGGATAATTCAAAATAAAAATATGGACATTCAATTCCAGGCAGAGGAAGTAATAACTTATTATTTTCATAATGCACACATTTATTACATAATTTAGATGATACAAAGTAAATTTAAACTAAGAAAAAAGTTCTACCTCTTTCTGATATTGCAAAATATCTTGAACATTAAACTTTAATTTTCGTTTCCTCAAACTAATTCTATGATAATATGTTTAAAACTTCAATATAACAATGGCGGTTAATTTAAATATAAAAGCATGAAATAATTAAATACATGACTTTGTATATAAATTTTAAAAGGGTACATTGACCCATTAAATATTTTTATAAAGATCGCTAAATCTCTCAACTCCTAAATAAAAATAAAAAAAAAGTTTCTTTCCTCAAATACATTATTATTTTTGTTTTAAAGGAAAGGGGGGAAAAAAACTATATAGTATTACATTTCATTGAAAATTTTAACATTCAAAAAATTACTTTGTTCAATTACAAATAGATTAGTGTTAGTTTGATGAATAATACAATATTATACTCCCTCCATCACTAAATATAAGTCATTTTAACTAATTTTTCTTGTCACTAATTGTAAATCATTATTATTAGTTAATTATGTATTTGAATGTATGAACAAAAATCACAGAAAAATTTTAATATTAAAATATATTGAAGGTGTTGACCGAGAAAATATAATATTTTAATTAAAATATTATCCTTTTCAAGTTAGATAAAGTTGACCAAAATTGAAGACTAAAACTTGTTATATTAGTATGCCCTAAATCATGTAATTATCTTATTAATAAATAAAGTGTTTTATTTATTTATTGTTTTCCTACGTCCTTAATTATTTATCAAGAGATATTATTCTTATGAGTATGAATTAATGTGATATTATCTCTTTG
>JAOXNR010052871.1:0-15472 GCA_028571225.1 Parsonsia alboflavescens | reverse complement strand
GTAACGGCGGGAGCGCGCATTATGGCGCGCTCCGGAACGCACCTTATCAAATCCGTATATATATATATATATATATATATATATATATACTAAACAAAATTCTATTTCATTCTTTTCTTTTCTTTTTTCCCACTTTATACCAAATAATAATAATACTCCTCTCCCTTTTGGCTTTTACCCTCTCCTTTCCTGGAAACAAAGCTAGGAACGGGGAAGGAAATATCCTGAAAGAGTTAAAATGAACAACGAATGGGCTCCACCATAAATTCATGGAATCCCTTTGGTTGGAAGCCTTGGCGGAGACGTATCTGCATTACCAGATAAGGTTTGCTCTGCCTCTGCGCTACAAACAAAACTCTCTTTGGCTTTTTAGTCTTTTCCCCGCCGCCCCACAACCATGCATATATACATATACATTACGCTCTCCTAAGTGTAAAATTATATCATCATTTCCCAAAATTAGCCATTCATAAATTATTATTTATAAGCCATTCATAAATTATTTTATTAAAATTAAAATAATATTTTCTTATTTATGACTTTAAAATATTACTCAAAATATTTTTTTAGTTAAAGTAATATTTTGCCATAGCTTTATTTATTTTTTCAATAAACGAATAATCATCTAACAAATTTCCTCGATCAAAAGCAGTGTTTCTAGGAGACAAAAATACATTATATTTTTAATCAAACTAACAATATCATTAGGAAGAATAGAGAATAATGATTTATATTTTGTAATAAAGAAAATGAGTTTAAGTGATTTATAAATAGTGACGAAGGAAATAATTAACATAATCAAATCAAATTATACTTCCTCCATTCAGAAATGAATGTCGCATATTCTATTTTGGGATGTTCGGAATTGAATGTCTCATTTTCTAAATTAATAAAAATTTTATTAAGAAAGTTAATAATGCATTAGTGAATGAATTAAGTCAAATTTTTTTGTTAAAATATATGCAAATCAAACTGGATATTCAATTTTAGAAGGAGGAAGTGTATCTTTTATTTATCCACGTAAAATTAATAAAACATGATTAATAGTAACTAGTAATTCTAAATAAGAGGATGGTATGGTGAGAAGTACTATATGAAAACTGACCGCCACAACAACCCAAACCCATAGCTCTTCCGTTTCCCCTCTCTTCATCATAGTGTCCTCTCCTCTGTCATCTCTCTATATAATACATGACACCAAAACCATACTTGAAAGCTCTCCACAATCTGAAAACACAATTAGGAAAGTAACCATTCACCCAACACCTATACCTTAATCACCTCCATTCTCCAGAAACTTCAATTCCAGCAATATGACGGCAAAGCACTGCGGCCACCACGAAGAGGAGCAGAAGAAACTCTACCGCCGCCTCTTCGCCGCTCTACTCACCTTAATAATCCTCGTCCTCTTCATCATTCTCCTCGTTTGGCTCATTCTCCGCCCGACGAAGCCTCGCTTCATCCTTCAAGACGCCACTGTCTACACCTTCAACGTCTCCGCTCCAAACTTTCTCACCACCAACTTTCAAATCACACTCTCTTCCCGGAACCCTAACGACCGCATCGGCATTTACTACGACAGAGTCGACGTCTACGCCTCCTACCGCGGCCAACAGATTACGTTACCCACTTTGCTTCCTTCTTCCTACCAAGGCCACAAGGATATCACGGTGTGGTCGCCATTCCTGTACGGGACCTCTGTTCCCGTTGCTCCGTATTTCGCGGATGCTCTAACCCAAGATCAGATGGCTGGAACCGTTATGATCAACATCCGGGTTAATGGACGGATCAGATGGAAGGTTGGTACGTTTATTTCTGGAAGATATCATTTGTATGTTAATTGTCCAGCTTACATAAATCTCGGAAACAAGAACGACGGCGGCGGCATTATGGTTGGATCGGCAGCCATTAAATATCAACTGGTGCAGAGCTGCCATGTTGACGTCTGAATGATGTACGATTCTCTTTATCAAGAGTTTCTTAATTAGCAGTTCTTCTTTTGCATTTAGTTTCTTGTTTTATTAATTAATTTGTAATTTGTTGGTTAATGATCGGAATTTTCACCAATCAACAATATCATGTGCAAGGTAGAATTTTTAGTTTAAAGACCTAAATAGAACGTACAAAATTTTTTGGTGGATATGAGAAAAAAGTTCCAAGAATTTAGAATTGTCCCCACCAAGAAATTTATTCGAATTAAAATCTTAATTTCAATTTGGAGATTCTTCCGAGAGTGACTCTCGTTTCTCTAATCTTCTCTTTATTTACACTTTTGACGTCATTTATTGGCATTTTGCTCGCACATAAATTTTTTTGTCTCCATCTCTATCACTTAAGGGGCTTTTACCGGTTTGACTATGTTTTTAAAATGGATACCGAAATTGAATTCGTTTTTGAACATCATTTCATGTATAGGTATGCTGAAGGAAACGCTACCCATGAATGAAATGAAATGATGTTTAAAAATGGATCCGATTTCGGTATCCATTTAAAAAATGGATCTAAGTGGGTAAAAGCCAATTATTTAAGAGCCAAATGCAAGAACCCATAACTGGTGGGGCTTTTGATTTGGACTAGTCGAACCATTTCTCGGGAAATCTTATCATGAGTGAGCCAGGTATAATAAGTTGCATCTCTCTTTTTCCTTTAGTTGAATTAGTAAAAAGAAAATTGAAATGAATTGATATGATTAGGTTTTAAAAAAATTAAATTAAATTATTTAATAAAAATTATCAAATTTAAAATACTTCCTCCATGTTTAAAATGTTAAAACGATGATTATATGACATTTTAGGGAAAAAAAGTTATATTAATTTTTATAAAATGATGATCGATGATTTATAATTAATAATAAGGAAGTAAGAGGTTTAATTTTGAAGTTATAATAAAATATTTGAGTCCGTCCGAAATTTTTAGTAATAAGATTGTTAAATTTGACTGTAGAGATCTCTAATACTTTCTTCATTCTTATGTCTTATGAACTTACTTCTTTTTTCATTAATTATTAGTCACTAGATATGGTTAGTTTATTAAGTGTTATTCCCTCAATCTAAAATTGAATGTCTAATTTTTCATTTTTAACTGTCCAGAATTGAATGTTTCATTTGCTAACTTAGTTAAATTTTTATTAAGAAAAATGATATTGTTATATTAAAATTAACAAGTCAAAAATTTTCCTTAAAATGAATGCTCATCAAACTAGGATATTTAATTTCAAATTGAGGAAGTACTTTTTTATCATATTATTCCTATTGTTATTATTTTGATTAAAATGATAAATAAGAGCCTTTAAAATATATATATATATATATGTATGTATATATTACCTTAATTTTAAAAAATTAACTGTAATTGACTATAATTTTTAGAGATGGAATAACGAGTTCGAATATTAAAGATCTCAAATTTAAAATTTTCTAATATCCTCTTGAATTGAGGGAGTGGCCGCGGGTTAAAATAGAAATATTAAATAAAAATTTTCTACAAACTACGTTTGGAAAAAAGAAAAAGAGCACACTTTTACCATGTTAATGACAGTATCGTAACAATTGGAGTCGTAAAAGAGAAGCAAAATCTGGGTTGACGTCATGTTCTGGAGAAGAAATCATGGCAGATCTTTGGTTTCTCAGTGATGATCTTCCAGATGGCCACCATATATATTCATTCAATTCCTACTTCTTTTTTTGTGTGTTTTCCACGTCGTGTGTATATTCATTCATTGCATGTCCTTATCACGTGAGTCTTGAGGCTCTCCCCTACAATAGAAGTACAAACTAGTAATTCAAGATGTGAAAATATGGTTTAGGATTTTCTTGTGGGTAGTAATAATTAAATTCTACATCTAAATCAATTGGGTTTGAATTGACTTCACTTAAAACCAGAATATACAATGGTTTATTAAAAAATTATATTATCAATCAATAATCTAAATAAAATAATACTGTTAATCGTATTTTTATATAAATTAAAAAATAATAAATATACATTTAAAATATTCTTTATCTCTCATATTTATAGATGCAATTATATTTCTTTCTTCACAACAAATGAAAATTGATATTAAATAGATGATAAGAGTGTAAAAAATATAATAAATATGCATTATAAATTACAAAATAATTTATATTATGAGAACAAATTATATTTTGGAATGAAGGAAGTATTGTTTAATTTTTTTCTTCTAGGTTCTTCATCAACTAATCCGAACTACGGTTACATATATGGTAGGAGGGAATGAAAATGTTAGAAATACTTTATGGATGGTATGAACTAATTCAATTTTTTGTTTTCACTTAGAATATACAACAGCACGAATTTAGGATCGTGTTTATGGGCATGGGACAGCATCTCGAAGTAGAAACCAATACATCATTTTTTTTTTTTTTTTTGAATGCATGCATCAAAGAATTCATAAACCCACTTTCAATGCTGATTTTGTAATAACCACTTATATCCCACGATAGAAGTTGTTGCCGTTATTTTACATGAATTAAAAATTAAAAAATATGATTATAATATTATTCGACGAATGCTCGTATTACTTTTCATTAATAATACTAGTAGCAACTATCTTCTGTTATAAGAAATCAAGAGAATATTGTTTGAGGGACAAAATTATAATTACAAAGCAACTTATACTGTAAGATAAATAAAATGTACTTAAAATGTTTATAGAGAAATTACCCTTTTTATTTAGTCCATATAGGTTATGAATTCTTTCTTTTCAGTCCCTTTCATTTTTTATATGATCCATACAGATCACAGGCCTTTATACATAACTTTTAGCGCTATAGGAATTTTTTCTAAAACTATTTAAATCTCTTATCTTCTCTCGTTCAACTCAACAGGTTCTTTTGGCCATTAAAATGAAATTGGGTGGACCTCTTCAAGAAACAAAAAGTAAAATGATAAAGTTCAATGTCATTAGGGTATCTTACCGCATTGTCCTTAGAGTCTTGTAGTAAAGTAAATTGTGTGACGTGTAATGGACGTTGTGGAGTAGGATTGCAAATTTACTTTTCAACTGCTACGAGAAGTCGATCAGATGACCTTTCACGTTAGTTGTCAACGAAATCAAGACTACTAAGAATTTAAAGGATGGGTGCAGACCTTTTCAACCAAGAAATTCCTAAATATACTCAATTTGAAATGGATATTTTATTTATAATCAATTTGACAAAATATTTCAATTGGATCCAAATGGTCATTCCATTGTCACTATATATCCAAATTATACCTTCACCCTTTTTGAAAGAACTTAAGCGGTCCATAAAATGGAAAAGATATTAGGGACCTTATAGATGACTAGAAAATCTCAGCAAAAACCAATTTTTAGTGACAGAAAATTTCTATGAGTAAAAAAATTACCACTTTTTAAGTGACAGTGATGCATCGCAAGCATCACAACTTTTTAAGACATGTGTTAGAGTTAGGGGAATGCTTTGAGAATCTTTGATACCTTATAGCTCAATTAATTCCCAAATATATCCAAATTGGTTAATCCAATTTCAATTTTACCCACTTTCTATGAACATTTCATTTCTATCCAAATGGATTGATCCAATTTCATCCTATACCCAAATTGATTTTTTAACATTTTTGGGTAATAAAAATTACCCTTGAAATGGGAAATTACTTCCTTACCCTTAGTTTTTCAATATCTAAATAGAGAATCCAGACTCAACTTTTCATCTTCTTCTCAATTTTATACGCAAGTGTCCACTACTTCTCGAAATCCGGATCATCATAATAATTCACCGGATAACTCAACTCACTTTCATTTTCTTTTCACACCAAACTGAACCCTCACTTTCATTTTCTATCTTCCTTCCACTCTCATTTTCTTGTCCCTCACTCCCTTCCTCTCATTTTCCTTCCACTCCCTTCTTCCCTTCTTCACTCCTTCACTCACCGACGCGAAGCTTCACTCCCTCATCGGCGGCATTCCTTCTTCCCGGCGGCGATCCTTCTTCACTCCCTCACCGGAGGTGTCCTTCTTCACTCCCTCACCGACGCAGCTCTTCCTTCACTTCCCGGTAGGTTTTCATCACTCGAACCTTGATTTTGTGTGTTGTTTAACTTCGATTTTGTAGTTTGTTGAAAACATGGATTAATTGTATTGTATTGTGCATGGGTTTTGAATATTGAGTCTTGAATTGTTGAAATTTTGTCTTGAATGGTTTAATTTGGGTGTTGATCGGTTGAATTCTCTCGGTGGTCTCGAATTTTTTCATGGATGGCTCATGGGTTTTGGGTATTGGGTCTCGAATTGTTGAATTTGTGTCTAGAATGGTTTAATTTGGGTTTCGAATTGTTAAATTTTTAGGGTCTCGAAATTGGCTTGCTGTCTTGAAATGCTTGTCTCGAAATGGTCTCATTGTCTCGAATGGTTTGCATGGGTTTTGAAAATTGTCTCAAATGGTATTTTTTGCCTCGAAATTTACTATGGTCTCGAATGACTTTTCTTTGGTCTAGAATTTGTTGTCACGGGTCTCGAATGGATTGTATTGGGTCTCGAATTGTTGAATTTGTATTTGGATTGCTTTAATTTGGGTGTTGAATTGTTAAATTGGCTTATTGTCTCGAAATTGGCTTTCTGTCTTGAAATGGTCTCATTGTCTCAAAATTGGTTTATTGTCTCGAATGGTTTGCATTTGTTTTGAATATTGGCTTGTCTCAAAATTGTCTCTAGGGTCTCGAATGGAATTTTTTTATCTCAAAATTTACTATGGTCTCAAATGGCTTTTCTTTGGTCTAGAATGGGTTTTGGAATTGGTTGGGTCTCGAGTGGATTATGTTGGGTCTGGAATTGGTTTAATTTGGTCTCTGGTTTGGAATGGCTTGATTGTTGTCTCGAATGATTGAATTTGGTCCAAAATTGTTTAATTTTTGTCTCAAATAGGTAATTTTTGTCTCGAATGGTATACATTGTGTGTATGTCCTATCTACATTGTGTCTGGAAATTGTACATTTTGTCTTGAAATATTTATAGGTTGTGTCTAGAAATAATAATATTTATTAATTAATAATAATTGTAATATTATTAATAAATTTGAAAGTGATAATTAATTTTTTTTCAATGTTAGAATAAATGACATTAGGCTGTAGATATATGGATCCCGCGCGACATGCCTTTGAGCTTCGACATGATCCTGCAGTGCCTGACGGGAGCACACTTAACTTACAAACTAAGTATTCGATGGTTACACATACCGTGGACCTGCTACGGAGTCATGGGGCATTACAGTGTTTTTGAATGGGCCCTTTCGAATACATGGTGGACCTTCCCTATCTTCGTGGAGCGTACTATGCCCGGGGTGCCCAACATATACTGAGACGGGAGGTAATTTTGGAGCGTGCCCGGCTAGACGAGATGTGGTTCTTCATAGGAGGCTAATTACACCTACTGAGCCTCCAGGA
This sequence comes from Parsonsia alboflavescens, assembly GCA_028571225.1. Lineage (NCBI taxonomy): Eukaryota > Viridiplantae > Streptophyta > Magnoliopsida > Gentianales > Apocynaceae > Parsonsia > Parsonsia alboflavescens. The sequence continues at coordinate 8,053 of JAOXNR010052871.1, read as the reverse complement.
GTATGCTCTCCTCATCGGTCTACGTTTTGGGGTATTAGATTGACGTATTATTGATAGGTCATTGACGGTGGGTTCTGCCATGGCTCGATTGATTGGGATCAATCTGACTACTCCAGATGTGGTCTTGACGAGGTGGGACTCCCTGGTCGTGGGTCAGTTGTCTATCGATGATGCCCTTAGATTGGCATACGACATCATCACAGGTCACTGGATACTCACTCGAGAACCGACTGTAGTCATCTCCTTTTACGAATGGAGGATGTTGGATGATCCGAAGGCTGCAAAGTAGTTTCCATGGGGAACGATCGGGTGGAGCCACATGGTGCACTCTTATAGACAGACTATCTCTGAGGATGTCCTGAAGAGACATTTGAATGGCAACCCTTGGCTATTGCTGGTAAGTTTTCATATTATTAATTAAATTCGTATATCAATGGTGTTTTTTAGACTTTCTAAATACTAAATTGAAATTTGTTTAATCCTATCTTTAATTAGTGGTGGGGGTACGAACACTTCCCATCCCTGCATCCTTAGTTGTGTAGGGAAGCCCAAGATGCGTGTAGACGTGGCCTCTCCCACGTAGGTCCACGATGCCCGAAGTGCCTTACCCTTCGACGTCCCCTACTTGGGACGGTCGACTGGGGCTAGCTATCTGATGAGGTAAGTGAATACCTTATCAATGTTCACTTTCATTTTAAAAATTTGTAATTATCACTGAATCAAATTTCCAATTATAGGAGCGTGCGGACTCCCTGTATATTGAGGTTGATCGGGAGGAGCAGCAGCAGCCGTACTGGGCTGATTTTGCTTGTAGCCCACGCATTGCAATGACATGCTAGGGCAATTATCGCTAGTTCGACCTTTCGATTAGGTTAGGCTAATCACAATTTCCAGAATTTAAGTTGATTTTGTATAATGCTAAATATGAAGATCATTGATACTTTACTTTTATTTGATTTTAAATCCCACTTCATGATGGAGATGTGGTTGAGGAGAGGATTGATTGAGAGCGATCGATCAGTTTGACAAGGTCCGATACGATCCTATGGATAGTATGTTTCTCATTGTATTTTATGTTATTGCAGTAGATTAGTCGATGCTATTTGATATGATTATATTTACTTTGTTGATGTGCTTGCCTTGTGATTAGGTTATGAGTCCGCGGATCCAGGCTGCCACGGGGAGCCCTCCGACTGAGGACCAGGAGAGAAGACACCCCTTTCCCAGCCCGACTTGACACAATCGGAGTCGACGTCAAGTATGTACCTCTTCCTATTTAAATAAACCCCCCAAAACTATTACTGATGGATTCTAACTATATTTTATAATTATATTCTCCTGCGATGGCCGATGTACCCATGCCTAGAGTCGAGATCTTATTGCGTTAGCTTGAGAACCGGTTACTATAGAGGCATGAGCTGGTCCTCAAGCTGGCTCGAGGCGACATAGGCTGAGATCCTCAAGCGGCTCACGCATATTGAGCGTTAGCTCGATATGCTGGAGAGAAATGACAATTGTGGAGATGCTCTGTCACTACATGATTCCTCTTCTCGAGAGCTAGCTACGCCCATGCTTGAGAGGGTTACTGACTCCATCGATGTCTTAGTCAGACGGATGGCCACCTCTCGCCCGGCATCTCCCATAGTCCGCGATGACACCACGCAGGTAAATTTAACTTTGTAAATCAGTATTCATTTTGGTTACTATTTTTTATCTAATTTTTAATTTTAAAATGGTTCCTTTCTTTTATAAATAATAGGTCGATGCTCCTGTTAGTCAGGGAAAGGATCCAGACACCCCTCCAGCTCCAGAGTTTGTAGCCATAGAGGTTCCCATAGTCCCAGTCGAGACTATTCAGGTAAATTTTGGATCTTAAATTTGTGAATTTTAGTTTATGTTGCTCATTCATTTTATTATTAAAGACTTTTATAGTAATTATTGGCCGATTTATTCTTTTAAAGTATTATTCATTATTATAAATAATTGTTTTGTATATTTTATTAGGGGCTTGATTGAACACGTCAGCTCAAGGCCGCAGCCGCAGTTATGCGATCACCTTACACTGATCCAGCCCATTACATCAAGTTATCCCGGCCACAGAAGAGGCCGAGGACGAGAGGAGAGAGGCCGAGGACGAGAGGAGAGAGGCCGAGGACGAGAGGCGGGAGGACGACTCGAGCGTTGGAGGTACGGAGGGAGGTTCCTACTCCCGTGGTGGATCCCTACAAGCTCGACAGGACACGGTTGGATGCCTTCTGCAGCACCGAAGCTTCAGAGAGGTAATTCACTTTCTTTTTTTGATTAACTTGCATTTTATAACTTTCTCGTTTCATAGTCTAACTAAATTTTTATCATAGGCATGTGACTGGGGGTTGCGACTCATTTATCGGGGATGACCTGAAGAACGTCAAATCCATGTCATTTCACATTGAGGACGATCAGGTTGAACATTTCATGATGGGGTTGCGGAGAGTGACGAGGGATGCCCCATCACTTTATCCCTATGGAGTCCGCTTCACAGTCGCTTGGGCATACTTCTACGTACATAGTTAAATTTTGCATTCACCTCTATTTCATTTAGGCTAGTTACAACATCATGTTTTAACTAACTCAAATTACAGAGCATTCTCCAAGATGCGTGGGAGCAGACCGGGCATCTCAAGTGGAGTCGGGGAGGTACGAGTTCGATGTCTTTGTCACTAATTGGGTCGAGGGAGACTCGGACCTGGGAGAGGTAGCATGGTGGGAGGTATAGGAGGTATTTCACTTCATTATCTGCAAAACTCTTGATTAAATTATGATTTATTTAATAGTAATTGATTTAATATTTGTACAGTGTATATAGGTATTGATACCTTGTTGTCTACACTCACACTGGATGTTACTCTGAATCTCACTGGAGAGGTCTTGGATCATATTGTATGATCTGAAACCATCGGTCGTGGTGAAGGACTCTCGATTGGACTTGATAGCGCCGGTCTATTCCATGTTGCCACGATTATTGCTGCAAGTCAGCTTTTATGAGAGGACGGGATGACCCCAACCATAGAGGTTCACTAGTGGTTTTGTTGACCCCCCTGACGCATCATAGCACTACATCCCTGTTCAGCCAGATAGTGCTAACTGCAGAACTTACATTTGCTATTTTATGACACAGTTGATGAGGGGGCATGTTAAGGAGATGCCCCGCTTGTCTTTTACTGTGCCTATAGCGCAGTGCATTTGGGATGAGATGGCATGGATCATGCTACTGAGGAGCAATTTGTTGAGGGTTTCCTAGTTTTTTTTAATTTATTTTTATTATAAATTATTTCTCATACCAGCGTAATTTTTTTTTTGTAATTAATACACTAATGATAAATGTATATTATATCAATGTTATAACTATAATATGTTTATAACCATACCCTTTCTTCATTTTTGTCCCTAAAATATCTTTTTTTACCAAATTAGGACTCAAATTATACCCCTTTTTTGCATTTTAATCCCTAAAGTATTCTTTTTTCCAAATTTGGACTCAAACTATACCCTTTTTGCATTTTGATCCTTAAAGTACTTAGGGACCAAATTAGGACTCAAACTATATCCCTTTTCATTTTGGTCCCTAAAGTATTTTTTTTTCTAAATTAGGACTCAAACTATACCTTTTTTTGCATTTTGGTCCCTAAAGTATTTCTTTGCCAAATTAGGATTCAAACTATACCCTTTTTGCATTTTGGTCCCTAAAGTATTTTTTTTGCCAAAATGGCTAAAAGGGTATAGTTTGAGTCCTGATTTGGCCAATAATTCTATATTTATAATAAGTAAATATATATCAATCCATATACAAGGTAGAGAGGATTGTGACCTTGATTCAATGACAAAAATGTAATTTAAATTAAATGACAAATCACATTTCTTATATGCAAAAGGGTATAGTTAAGAACCGAGACTCAACTTTTCATCTTCTTCTCGATTTTATACGCAACTGTACCCTACTTCTCAAAAGCTGGATCACCATGATAATTCATTGAATAATTCAACTCACTTTCATTGTCTTTCCACACCTAACCGAGAAGAGGCCCTCACTTTCATTTTCTTTCTTTCTTCCACTCTCATTTTCTTTTCAGTTCTTCCCTTCTTCCACTCTTCTTCACTCCCTCACCGGCAGCTGTCCTTCTTCACTCCTTCACCGATGGCGGTCCATCTTCACTCCCTCACCAACGTGGCTCTTCCTTCACTTCCCGGTAGGTTTTCTTCACTTGAACCTTGATTTTGTGCGTTGTTTAACTTCGATTTTGTAGTTTGTTGAAAGCATGGATTGACTGTATTGTATTGTGCATGGGTTTTGAATATTGGGTCTCGAATTGTTGAAATTTTGTCTCGAATGGTTTAATTTAGGTGTTGATAAGTTGAATTCTCTCGGTCGTCTTGAAATTAGCTTATTGTTTCGAATGACTTGCATTTGTTTTGAATAATGTCTCTAAATGGCTTGTTTCGATATTGTCTATACTGTCTCGAAATGTTTTTTTGTGTCTCGAATTTATATTATTTCTTGAAATACATGTGCTAATGTCTCAAAATACATGTGCTTGTGTCTCGAAATCATCAATCCAGGTATCAAAATGGGTTTGCACATTTCTTTTCCTGATGTGCTTGTTATAATTTATTTTCCTAATTTCATGATTGCAGAAGAAGAATAAGAGATATGGTCGAGAATGGAGTTGAAAGAGATTAGGTCAATCTTCCCACTGAATTATTGGAGTTTGAAACTCTGGATTGTTGATGCAGAAAACTTCCAGTTACCATGTACTTCATGGAACGAAGCAAGAAAGGCCTATAAAGTTGAATATTTTGCTGATCGTTGTGGCAAAGGACCTATTTTGTGGGATGGTTTTGTATCTAGGTGGGCTGATGCAGTATGCCTTCGAGATTAAGATATAGAGTAGAGACGCAAGATGTAAGATGTTATTATTAGTTCTCTTCAAAATTTGAAAAGCTTTTGTTGGAATCATAATTGTTATTTTGTTGGATTTTGGTCCCTAAAGTATTTTGCATTTTGGTCCTTGAATTATTTTTTTTGCCAAATTAGGACTCAAACTATACCTTTTTTTTTTGCATTTTGGTCCCTAAACTACTTAGGGACCAAATTAGGATTCAAACTATACCCTTTTTTCATTTTGGTCCCTAAAATATTTTTTTTGCTAAATTAGGACTCAAATTATATCCTTTTTGTGCATTTTGGTCCCTAAAGTAGTTAGGGACCAAATTAGGACTGAAACTATACCCTTTTTGCATTTTGGTCCCTAAAGTACTTTTTTTGCCAAAATGGCCAAAAGAGTATAGTTTGAGTCCTGATTTGGCCAATAATTCTATATTTATAATAAGTATATATATATATATTTATATCAATCCGTATACAAGGTAGAGACGATTGTGACCTTGATTCAATGACAAAAATGCAATTTAAATTAAATGACAAATTCACTCTTCTTAAAATAATAACATTTACATGACATGAACCGTGTCAACATTGATATTGCCAGGATAAAAATCTACACCCTCCACAGAGCAATTGACATGAACGTTAACAAAATTTGTCCCGAAAGATTGTTGTGTGGAATTTGGATCAGATATAGGCACCTCATGATTTAAGTCAGACACTGTTGGATCATTTTCTTCAGGATGTTGATAATTTTCTTTAGGATGTTGGACTTCCGTGTTGTGAGCATTTAGACAGGTGGTATGATTATGTCCTTTTCTCTTGCATAGGGAGCACATTTTCCTTCGACGGTATTGTTTGTTCCGAGAGATAAAGTGAGCCTTTTGTGGTCTTCCAACAGACCTTCTACCAGTAGAAGGATTGACGATCACATCATCCATACCTGCAATTGAATTCAAAGATGAACACAAGGGCACAGGCTGTATCGAAGGTGCGTATGCTATCCTCAGCTTTTCCGTGTCAAATGAATGACCACAACATAGAGTGTAATAATGAGCCCCAGTTTAGCTATAAAAAAGAATTAAGGTAAATGAGTTGTGGAAATATCTAATTACATGCTTATAGAATTAAAAAAAAAATGAAGAATTGGGTCTCTTATGGACCAAACTTGGTCTCGAATCTCGAATGGAAAACATTTGAGTCTCGAATGGATGACATGGATCTTGAATAGACCACACTTGGTCTCCAATCTCGAATGGACCATATTTGGGTCTCGAATGGAAAGGATGGGTCTCGAATAGAGGGCATGGTTCTCGAATGGACCACAATTGGTCTCGAATCTCGAATGGACAACTCTAGGGTCTCTAATCTAGATTCTCTTGTCTCGAATCTCGTTTCTATAATGGACCATTTTCTCTCGAATGGACAAGTAATGTCTCGAATGGACCTTCTAATCAGATAAGTCAGGAAATAGACCAAAAATTGACCTGGCAACAGCAAAGGCATGTTTGCAAGGTATCTCTTCCACTTCCCATCTCCGACATCCACAGGCCTTCTGGAGGATATCCACTAGAACATTTGGTTCCTTCGGTGGATTTCCTACGACATATTCCTCTCTACCCCGAATGGATGTAGTCCGTAGCCTTTCAAGGTCGACTTTCACAGCTTCTTCCTCAATTCTTTCCACCCCTCGTTTGGTGATAATATCTAGCATTGTAGCTGCTACCTCCATACGTTTGTTGAACCAAGCCTGACACAAATTCCTAAAACAATCATGTGCAGATGTAATGGGCAATTTTTGAACATTCTTGATCACGTGGTTGAAAGACTCCACGATTTTGCTCGTCATTTGGTTGTAGCGATTGTTTGGACAATATGCCCGTGACCAACCCGGGCATCCTACCTCGACGTCCACCCAACGATGAACTCCAGGGTGCATCTCTTTAATGTCTCCAAAATAGAGGTCACATGTCTGCTTGTTATAGGCATATGCCACATTTTTAAAACGGAGTGCAACCTGAGGATTTTTGCACTTTGTCTTTAAGTTCTCCTTCAGATGTCAATAGCAGAAAGCATGTGGAACCTCGGGATATACTGTCCTCACTGCACTCAGTATGTTTTTGTACCGATCAGATACAATAACCACATTATCCCGCAATCCATATGCAGTCCTGAATCTTCCCAAGAACCACTCCCATTAATCGTTACCCTCTTCCTTGCCAAACCCAAAAGCAAGGGGAAAAGTTTGCCCATTTCCACTACGCAGATAGCTGCATAAATTTTTCCCTCACACACACCTTTCAAGTATGTTGCATCTATGATAATTACTGGCTTCATGTACTTCAAACCGTCAATCGAAGGGCCAAATGCAAAGAATGAGCTCAGAAACTGCTCATCTCGCATACGTATACTGGTCACCGTCCCCGGCATGACACACTTTAACATGTGGAGGTATAAAGGTAGCTGTTTGTATGAGTTTTGGTGTATTTGAGCTTCACACCATAATTCTCTTGCATGTCTTGAATCACATTTTTGGGGTTGTGATTCACATCAGCGAGTTTACCAGCATACATATGACCAATCGTTGTTGAACTTACACTCCTGTTTTGGCATTGCTGTATAGTTTGGGTACAAGTGTGAGTCAAGATAAACTTGTGAATAACCCAAATCTGGCATCCAGCACTACAATTTGCACGTATCATGAAAGTACAATATTTTTGGTTCTTACATCGTGCCTCAAATCTTCCTCTATCCAAACGTATCACGTGATATGGAAATCGGTTATTAAGTGAATATTCACCGACTGCTGCTACCAATTCATCCTTATTATTAAAGACTGCATCCTTTTCAATAAAACCCACCGATAGAACAGTATCATCTTCTAAAAAATGGATCTCTTTGTAGTCATTCCAGACTATGTTTGCAAAATGAGTAGAAGGGTTTGGTATAAATTGTTCAAATGGAATCACCTATCTCATCCCATTGTGGAAGTTATCAGCGTTGTCATTGTTGTCACCATTGTCATCATCATCATCAACATCATCATCATCGCCGCTGGTGAGGAAGGAGGGAGTGAAGAAGGAGTGATTTCGGTTTAGTGTGGAAATGAGAGTGTGGGAGTGAAGGAAAAGA
>JAOXNR010052870.1:0-15476 GCA_028571225.1 Parsonsia alboflavescens | reverse complement strand
TATATAGAGGTATATATTTATTTATAGCTTTTATAAGAAAGACATTGCAATATTGCTTTTTTCCCCTTCCAAGTAAATATATATAATAGTTGGTTTTATACTATATCTTTTAATTATTAAAATTTTAAAAACCCTTCAATATCACGTGAAAAAATAGAATCAATTGGGGTTGCTTTTGACTTTTTCTTCCTGGATGATTTCCTCTGTATCGAATTGGATGAGACTTGGAGGAAAAAGTAGATGGATTTCAAAAGAAGGATAAGGTAATTCTATTTGGGGCTCGATTTTGTTAGGAATGCTATTATCAAGTGAGATTTGATTATCCTTGAAATCTTGTGCTTGAGATTTATCATTAGACTCCTCGTTGAGGCTCCAAAATTGATGTAGAGATTTTTGAGAAAGTTGAGCTCTAATTTCACCCACCTTCGAAGAAAGATGTTTCATTTGGCATTCGAAACTTTGTAGACTTGATTAAGTTTTCTCTTGAAAGATGAGGGTATTATTTACTAATTCTTTGATCCTATTTTCAAGGGACTTCTGTTGAAAGATAAGAGTATTGGTCACTAATTCTTTGATCATATATTCAAGGGACTTCTCATGGCAGTGATCTTGAGAAGAGGAAACATTTGGAGGATAATGAGAATTGGGCTATCCAAAAACTTGTTTATCAAAAGATTGAGGATGTGGAAGTGAAGAACAAGAATCAAACCAAGAATGAGATGGGTTAGAATATTGTGAAAAATTATGCTATTTCTCCCATCTCCCGGTGTACGATTCCATATAGTTACCATCCCTGACAAAATAAGAGAAATTATTAACATTATCCATCGAATTAAAATTATCCACACAAGTATGTAACCAAAGAATCATCAAAACAAAAAGAGGAGGAATTCATATATATAAATATATATATATATATATATATTTATAAAATTAGTGTTCTTTTTTTAATTACTTTTTTGTTTTTTTAAAAAATATTTATATACAAAATCAATTAGCAAATCTAAACGTAGAGAAGAAAAATTCCCCAACAACTGCACCAAAATTTGGTCCTGCATCATAAAGCAAACAAATTAATACCTAACTTCTCCTAACATATGGTAAGGGCAGGTAAGGATCGATCCCACAAGAAATAGGTTCTAAGTACAAACCTACTAATTGACAAGGTTTTGAGAATAGAATTGAAGTATTAAAATTCTACAATTTAAAAAGAGAAAATTAAATGAAATAATCCAAACATAGGAGTTATCAATCAAGAAAGTAGTTAACAAAAACAATTCATAGATCATGCTTTATGGAGAAAATGATTGACAATATAATTGAGCAGTTGATTTTAGAATTTATCTTATCTTTCAAATTCCTATCCTACAAATAGATCTTCGTCTCGTATCGAGAAATAAAATCCCTAATTTAATCAATTAAACATACGTCGTAGCGAAAAATAAATTTAATTAATTAAATTGCATAAAACATGAAGGCATCACGAACGTCAAATTACATATACAAAGCAGCTTTAATTATGCAATTTGATTCATACAATTCTCTATTGTCAAATAAAGTTGTTAGACAAACCAAATTTAAACAATAGTTGCTACTTGTGAATTTATCAATCTTAAAGATAATATTTAAATCCTAACAATATAATCATGCAAGTCAATCTAGGTGATCAAATTAAATCAATAAACACAATTAATAAGATGAAAACAAGAATTGAATAAATACTCATCAAAAGATTGAATCTTTACTAAAAAGAATTCTCATAAACCCATAAAAACATAAATCTTTTCATGATCTTCCTAACAAATAAATCTACTCACAAAACATAATAACAATTAAAGCAAAAAAAAGAGTAGAAGTGAAAAGAAAAATTTATATGATCTTATCGATTTTGACGAAGTTCTTCTTCCCCAGGAATCCTTCTTCATAGTCCGAACTTTTGAAATTCCCAAGCTTTGGGATGAGATCCCTAAATCTTGGGATTGGGAGCTTATGAAAAATAACTAAAGAAAGTCTATTTATAAGTGTGTAAGCATCCTTATTTCCTTATCCTAATCCTAAAGGATTCCCATACTATTATTAAAAGCTAATAGAAAAATAAAATAGAAATTACTAAATCATATCTATTATAGAATTGGAATCCAAATTACAAATAAATTTTTCTGTTCCCATGCCAATTTGGACTTCCATCTTGCTTATGTCAGGACCCATGCTGAATTTTTAATTTTGCCCTTTTTCATCTTATTTTCTCCGAATTATCCTACGAAGAAAAGAATACGTAATGAAAGTAAACTAATCATAAAAAATCACAATTAGACAAGAATTATCTCAAATAAATACATTATAACACAAAAAACTTGTCAAATTACATACAAATCAAACCAATTCTATCTCTCTCTCCAAAAGCCTCTAATGCTTGAACATAAAACGATTTGTGGTGATCAAAAAGCCTAATGGGCTTTATTTATTTCTTTTTCTTAAATCCAAAACCTATGACCCAATAAAGACTAAAAGAAATAAAATAAGTTCAATTAATTTTGGATTGGGTTTTCACACCAAGTTAGATGGAATACTTGCATCAAGTACTTGTACCTCCATCCCAATAAGCTCAATAATTCAAAGATTCACCTGCTTTCTTTTCTTTTCTTTTTTTTCTTTTGGATGTACAACTTATTTTTCCATAGCGAATCACAACTTATCTTTGTACACCTTTTTAAATTAATGATAGATGATAATAAAGAAACCTTGTACCTCGAGTTCTTCTTTATTAATTTTTCACAAGTAATTACTTTAATTCTTAAATGTAAAAAATATATTATTTTATGACATACAACAATTTATGCCATTTTTTTTTTTAAAAAAAAACCTTAGTGCCCAAAACAAATGACTAATCTAATTGTCAATATGACAAGTACAACTTAAATAAATAAGCTCTAGAATATTGATTCTAGGGCTAGTGAGTATGTCAAGCGTATAAATGATAAAGTTATATCAACATTTAGGATTATCCTTTTTGGCAAATACTCCATCCGTTACTATTTATAAGTCAGTAGCCGTTATTTTGTTAAAATTAATTTTTTTCTTCTTAAAATGCTCCTATTTATGATCTTAATCAAACTAACAATACTAATTAGGAAAAAGAAAGAGAAAAGAGTAATATAAAAAAAATTAGTAAAATATCTAATAAACTAACAACAATAATTTGTATATAGTGACAATAAAAATTAGTTTAAATAATTTATAAATAATGACAAATGGAGTAGAATAGAACCAATCATTAATGTCTTGAAAAGAGGCACTAGTGATCCATAATTAAAGGATGATTGAGAGTGAAAAAAGTGTTATTGTTTATACAAAAATTTCTAAATTTTTGAGCAATCAAATATATACAAAATACACGATAAAATTCAAAAGTTTCGTCAATCTTAAAACATTGAAAAACGATTATTGATCTCAAATACATGATGAAATTAAAGAATTCCATTATACACGGAAATGGGATGAGGTATTCTTATATTCTAATACATATTCTAAAATTTTAATCTATATATTGTAACATATCTTGCACGATGGTTTTCAATTTTGATAAAGGTAACATTTTCCAAGAGTTTAATAAAATATTATCAATTGACTCAACTACAGCGACAAGATGTCATCATATTAATTTCAAAATTTTCAAGGTATCAACATATATATATATAAATATATTTATTTATATATTTCTTTTCTAAGAACGACATTGCAATATTGCTTTTTTTCCCCTTCCAAGTAAATATATATAATAGTTGGTTGTATATTATATCTTTTAATTATTAAAATTTTTTTAAAAATGATTAAAATCCATGTGACCAATCCACCTCCAACCTCATCATCAATAGTTTTACATTCAATTCATATAAAAGCACTCAAAAACAAATATTGATATCAATTTCATGATAAAATTCAAGAGTCTAATCCTTTTTAAAATAATGAAAACTAACTATGGATATCAAATACATGATAAAATTCAAGAATTCCATTACTCATGGAAATGGGATGAAGTATTTTTATATATTAAAAAAAATCTAATATAGTTCTAAAATTGTAATCTATATATGTAATTTGTTTTGCTAGATAGTTTTCAACTTTGATAAGGTAACATTTTCCCTGAGTGTAATAAAATATTATGAATTAGCTAAACTACAACAACAAAATGTCATCATATAATTTTAGATTTTTTAAAGTATAAATATTTATTGATTTCTTCTCTTTTCTAAGAAACACATTACAATATTGATTCTTTTTAGAGAAAATATATATGAAACTGTTAGTTTTATATTGTATTTTTTAAATTATTAAAATTTAAAAATATGATTAAAGTCTATGTGACCCATCCACCTTCGAGCCCCCCATCAATGGTTAGGCATCCGATTCATTTTAAACACATTGAAAACAACTATTGATATCGAATACACGGCGAAATTCAAGATCCTACCTTTTTAAAACAATAATAATAAAAACTATTGATATCTAATATACGATGAAATTCAAGAATCCTATTATGCACTGAAATGGGATGAATTATTTTATATATTAATAACTATTATAAAATTTTAACTAATGTGTTTTGCTTCATGGTTTTAATTTTACTAAAGGTAACACTTTGCACGGGTTTAATAAAATATAGTGACTTTACTTAACTACAACAGCACGATGTCATCATATTAAGGCCCTTAAAAAAAAAAACAAAAAACAAAAATATTAAGGCCCTTTTTGGATTCACTTAATTTAAAAAATAAGCACTTAAAGAAAAAATAAATTTATTAGTTTAAGCTAATTAAAAAAAAAAAAAACAGAAGCAGAATAAAAAGTCAAAATCTAACTTAAATTTTAAACTAAAAATACTAGCTTTTTTTTTTTTTTTAAGCACTTTCTATGATGCAAGAACAATATTGAAAAAAGGGCTAAACAGAAAGAAAAGATGGAAATTTTCTGAAAATTATATAGTTTTTTGTTTAACGACAACAGTCGGAAATTATCAAATTCAACAAGCTGCCTAAAACTGGATAAAAATTGAGATATTTATAACTTAAAATCTACCCTAATCCTATTCGGAATTAATAAAAGAATTTTAATCGGAATTAATAAAAAGAATCCTAATTTGATTCGAAAATAAAAAACAATATAATTACGAAAATAGCCCTAAAACATAAAAAAGCCCAAAAGACCATCAAAACTATCCTGGGAGGCCCAAAACAGCCTCAGTCCATGGCAAAACAATGGGTTTTGCTCGTTGGGCCCTTCCCAATCACCTAGCCAAATTTTAACCCACTTTGAGTTTGGGCCAGCCTGCATCATCCTCCTTGGCTAGGAAAAGATTTGCTCTCGAATCTGATTCGCCTCCACCGATTGAACCACACCAGACTGTCATGGGCTGCTTGCTTGCACTTGAGAGCTCTTCTACTCGACTGGTACTGTACTGGACCGCTGCTTGCTCGCAGATCTGCTCGCCTGGGGGAGCCACTGGTGAGCCGCGTCATTCGTCTGTGGTGCGCCTCTCCAGCTTAGTCGTTGGTCTAACTGCACATCTAGTTCGCTGCTCACAGCTTGGTCTGGAAGCCTACTTTTGCTTAGCCTCTCAAGGAGTTCTGCTAGACCCTTCGGCTCGAGCCTGACAAGGCGGTGCCCTTGCTGCAACTACTTGCTGACCGTGACCTGGCAAGCATCGGTCTGACCTTGGCGTTCTCCTGCGAACTGCTTGTCCCTGCGGTGACTATTCTATAATCACTCCGGTGACTTCTCTGGTTTTTCGGATAATTGTTAGCTCAAAAACGGGAATCTCGATTTTCATGTCGAAATTCTAGAAGGAAGATTGTTGTCGGCCAGGTTGTTCCAGTCGGTTACGCCCCAGGTTCAACGCCACAAACGGATTGACATCTTCCCCCTCATCGTCGGACTCTATCTCCAATTCCACCCCTACGTCGGATTGAACATCCAACCTAGCCTCTGCCAGTTGTCGCTCCAAGTCCTAGATCCCCCTTCTTTGTTCTAAGTTTTCATTTTCGATCTCACGCAGGTCTCGTTGATGAGACAGTTCGTTTTCCTTAGGAACAACTCCACGTCCCCTTCCAGCACGACGCCGTCCACGACCACTAGCACAATTCTGTTTAGCCATTGATTCAAGCAACCTGTGGTATGATACTAATTGTTGCAAGAACAATATTGAAAAAACGGCTAAACAGAAAGAAAAGTAGGAAATTTTACGAAAACTATCTAGTTTTCTGTTTAACGACAAAAGTAAAAAATTATCAAATTCAACAAGTTGCCTGAAACTGGATAAAAATGGAGATATTTATAACCTAAAATCTACAATAATCCTAATCGGAATTAATAAAAGAATCATAATCGGAATTAATAAAAAGAATCCTAATTCGATTCAAAAATAAAAAACAATAAAATTATGAAAATACCCCTAGAACATAAAAAGCCCAAAAGACCATCAAAATGATCTCGAAAGGCCAAAAACTGCCTCAGTCCATGGCAAAGCAATAGGTTTTGCTCGTTGGGCCGTTCCTAGTCACCCAACCAAATTTCAATCGACTCCAAGCTCGAGCCAAGTTGCATCATTCTATCTATCAGCATAGGGATAACAGGTTGGGGGAGTCACCAACCGTGTGTACAGTCAGTTTTCAATTTCTTTTCTTTTCTTATTTTTCTCTTTTTCTTTCTTCTTTACTTCTTTCTTTCTTTTTTCCCTTTTCTTTTTTGTCTTGACTTATTTTCTTCTCTCAACACATATTTAGAAAATTCATTAAATTTAATAGAAAATATATGCACACATGTCTTTACACTTTATTGCAAATATAAATTAAGAAATATTAAAAATATAAGAATACTTTATTTTAAATTTCCTGTGATTTTTACAACATTTATTATTATTATTAGGACTTTTAACCCATTTGGTCCCACATTTTTGGATCAAATTATAGTATGATCTCATAAGTTTTTTTTTTTTTAATTTTTTTCCAGCCGTTATGATCCCTTAATATATTATGAGTAGCCATTATGATCCCTCAACATATTATGGACAACCATTTTGATCCCAACTAAAATTTTTTCTAGCAAAACACTCATTGGAACCGTTTTACTGGTACGAGATAACTTTTCAAGGGCAAAATTGTCCATCCCATCCTTGCTACTCTAAATCCAACTAACCTAAGGGTTGTGAATGAATTTTGGTTGTCCAGTTAATTTATTTGGGTTTGTTAATTCAAATGCATCTAATTTTTTTATTTTTTATTTAAAAAATGGATTAGTTAGATTTTAAGGAGTAATTATGATATCGCTAATTTTTCGATTAAAATGTTATCTTGTGCCAATAAATGACTAGTTACGACTAGTGTTTTGTTTTAAAATAGTAGTTGGGATCATAACGGTTGCCCATCAAATGTTGAGGGACTATAATGGTTGAAAAAAAACATGTGGGATCATATTATAGTTTTACCAAAACATGTGAGACCAAATAGGTTAAAAGCCCTTATTATTATTATTTTCGATTCATCTTAAATGAATTATTTTTAGAAGAGTTAACATTTATTATATTGTGTTGAATAATAGTTTATATTATAAAAATATATAGAATATGGGTGTTTAATCACTTATTAAATATATTTTTATGACCTAATCTTTAAAAAACAAAATCAAATATTTTTTAAAAAAATTAAAAGTTTTTTTTATCCAAATAGTTTTAATTTTAAAATGAACTTATTGATTAATGCACCCAAACACAAAACAGTTTAACTTGAATAAAAAACACTTCTATGAAATGCAATACTGAAAAAATACATATTTGTAAATCCATCTAAATAGGCCCTTATTTTAGATTTTTTCAAAAAGTATTAACATATATTGATTTTTTCCCCTTTTTCTAAGAGACACAGACAAATATGGTTTTATACTATATTTTTAATTAATAAAATTAAAAAATATTAATAAAGTCTATGTGACCGATCATCTCTGACCTTATCGTTAGTGTTTCGCATCCGATTCGTTCTAAAAACTTTGAAAAACAACTATATTAAATATATGATGAAATTCGAGAGTCTCATCATTTTTAGAAGATTGAAAATCATATTGATATCAAATACACAATATAATTCAATAGTCTCACTAGACAAGGAAATGGAATGAAATATTTTTATATATTATAAAAATCTAAGATATGGCTAAAATTTTAATCTACGTGTAATTTATCTTGCTAGATAGTTTTCAATTTTAATAAAGGTAATATTTTCCTAGAGTTTGATAAAATATTATGAATAGACTCAACTACAACAAAATGTCATCATATTATTTTAGATTTTTCAGAGTATCTACATATATTTTTTTTCCTAATAAACACATGACAATTTTTTTTTTAAAGTTAATATATATAATCTTTAGTTTTATATTATATTTTTTAATTACAATAGTCAGTTTTATATTAAAATTAAAAAATATGATTGATTCACCTATGAACCCCATCATTAATGGTTCGACATAGATTCATTTTAAACACATTGAAAAATAATTATTAACATCAAATAAACAATGAAATTCAAGAGTCCCATCATTTTAAAACAACTAATTGCTTTATAGTTTTCAATTTTAATAAAGGTAACATTTTGCAAGAGTTTGATAAAATATTATAAATTGCGTCAACGACAACAAAAAGTCATCATATTAATTTAAGATGGTTGGTAAAAAAATTATTAAAATTTTTAAAGAATGATTAATGTATCTGTGATCAATCCATCTCCAGCCTCACATCAATGATTCAAGGTCTGATTCATTTTAAAAAATATTGAAAAGTAACTATTTATATTTAACATACCATGAAATTCGAGAGTTCCATCATTTTTAAAAGATTGAAAAATATATTAATATCAAATACAGGATGAAATTCAAATACCTGAATATATAAGGAAATGGGACGAAGTATTTTTATAAATTATAAAAATCTGAGATAGGTATAAAATTTTAATATAGGTATAAAATTTTAATACTATTATACGTAATGTGTTTTGCTAGATAGTTTTCAATTTTGATACTCGTAACATTTTTCAAGAGTTTAATAAAATATGAACACATAAACTCAACTACCACAACATAACGTCATCATATAATTTTGGATTTTTTGGAATATCAAGATTTATGATTTTTTTTTTTCTAAGACACACTGATAAAAATATTGAATCCTTTTTTTAAAAAAGTGAATATATAATATTTCGTTTTATATAATTTTTTTACTTATTAAAATTAAAAATTTATGATTAAAGTCTTGTGATCAATCCACATCTGACCCACCATTAATGGTTGCATGTACGAATCATTTTAAACACGTGAAAAAACAAATACTGATATCAAATACATAATGATAATTTAAGTGTCCCAGCATTTTGAAATTATTGACAAAAAACTATTAATATCAAATACACGATGATAATTCAAGTGTCTCATCATTTTGAAAATATTGAAAAACAACTATTAATATCAAATATACGAAGAAATTCAACAGTCTCATCATCTTCAAAAAATTATAAAACAACCATTGATATCAAATACATGATGAAATTCACAGGTCTATATCATGCACGTTCTTACGGAAAGAAAGATTAAAGAGAAAATTATTGATCATATCAATGAATCCAATATGCCTGCACCACCTATAGTCTTCTTCTTCTTCTCTCTCTCTCTCTATATATATATATATATATATATATATAGAGTTTAGGAATGAGAAATTACTTCACCACCTAAAACATTTCATAACCACACACGCACGCAAATCATGGCCAAGTTTCTCAGCCTTTGCTTTGGTGTGTGTCTTTTGGCTTCTATATTTATTATAAATGTCGAGGGTGGAAAGCTTTCAAATAGGGTAACTTGGACCAAAAAGGCAGCAAAAGAAGCTGAGGCAGTGGCAGCCATTAATTGTTCTGGCCATGGAAATGCATATCTTGACAGTATTCTTAAAAATGGAACGCAAGTTTGTGAGTGCAATACTTGCTATTATGGCCCTAATTGCTCTCAACATGATCGTGATTGTGCAGCTGATGTAGTCAGGTGAGGATTATTATTCTTTCTTATCTCTTGAGTTTAATTCTATAGTCACAATAGGATTAATGAATTGCAAATTAAAGAAAGTCCCTTAATCAATAATGGCCTTTTATAGAAAAAAAATTTTTTTTTTTTTCGTTCATGAAATGCATTGTCAAATATATAAATTTCACCCAAAATTAAATTTTTAGAACGGATGTTTTCTTTAATGTTGTCAAAGTGATGTTTTAACCTAAAGATTCACATAACTAAGATACATTTTTTTTTTTTAATTTTTAAAATGAAATCCGCCTATGATGGCAACAATATGTAGCTATTAACATTAAAGACAATAATAGTATTGTCAACTCTTTTTAATTAATTTTGTGCATAAAATGATAATATTCGATTAAAAAACTATAATGAAAATTGATTTTTTAATTATTATTCCTTAGAATTTTGTTGCTACAATGAAGTTTCAATGTCACATCAACGGAACTTGACAAGGTCAAGAGCCCTCGAATGGTAAAAATAGAAGGGTCCTAGATTATCTTTCAATTCATACTTTGCAATAATAAAGGAAAAATGATAGTAACGCACGTAGGTAAGCTGCATTAATATATGAGACTTTGATGAAGTCTAATATACGACAAGTTAGTAGGAAATCACGGTTAATCCTCAATATGAGTATAAAGAATATGCAAGTAGTAGTAATTTTTTTTTTAATAAAAAGTGTTAATTATTCTACTTTCATTAATATGACAAATTCTAAAGTCATACAGCGCTACTAATGCTTTGGAACAAAAGTAAGTTAGTTACTTTTAATATGTTTAGATTTTGAATAAATTAATTACTTACTCAAAATGGAGTGAATCATATTAATGCCAGGGGCGATCTCACATTCTTGGAGTTGTACTGGTGGAAAAAGAGGGTTGACAGTTCAATGTTGGTTTCGGGTTGGCACCGGATGAGCTACACATACCCAGATGACAGCTATATATCACAAGAGCTCTTGAAGCAGATCCACATTCTACATGCCAATTGCAAAAATGCAGTCACAGAGGGAAAACACATCATCTTTGGTGCAGGTGCAACTATGCTTATCAACGCAGCCGTTTTTGCACTTTCCCCACAAAACTCAAATCATTATCCTGCTCAAGTGGTTGTGAAGGCTCCTTACTATCCGGTACGCTTGCATATATGCATGCATGGACTACTTATAATTATATACACTCGATCCATCCGTCTAATTTGTTTAATTTGCTGTTATAATATGTAAATTCACAACCAAATTCATTGTAATGACTTATAATGTATTTTTGTTATTATGTACAACTTACAGTCATATAGATTACAAATAAAATACTTTGCGACTAAGAACTTTGAATGGCTGGGAAATACGTCTTTGGCCTACAATACGAACAAGCCGGTGATCGAGATTGTTACGTCACCAAATAATCCAGATGGTTACTTAAACAAAGCAAACTTAACAGGACCTAACGTGAGTACAATCTACAATCATGCCTATTATTGGCCTCTTTATACTGCAATCTCTAAACCCTTTGACGAAGATGTCATGCTTTTCGCACTCTCAAAACTCACGGGCCAGGCTGGAACTAGATTTGGGTAATTCATGAATAGCTTCAAATTAGAACCCTAATTAATTGTATTTTGCATGCAATTCTTAATTAATTCCATTATTGTTAATGTGCCTGCAGATGGGCAATAGTAAAGGATGAGGGTGTATACAAAAGGATGTTGGACCACATTGAGTATTCTGAGAAGGGTGTCTCAAGGGAATGTCAACTAAAGGCATGGACGGTTTTGAAAGAAATAAATGAAGATGAAGGAAGGTCAATGTTCAACTTTGCATACAGAGTAATGAAGAACCGGTGGGATATTTTGAAGACAATCATGTCAAAGTCAAAACGTTTCAGCCTTCAGGAACTTCCCCCTCCTGAGCATTGCAACTATTTCAACATAACCAGAGAACTAACTCCAGGTGGGTGGTGCATCATTAATTCTTAATTACTCCAGATTTTAAACATTTATAGCTAATACTATATATTGATTATGGTGTGTGTGCCTGGCAGCATATGGATGGCTTAAATGTGAAAGAAAAGAAGATGCAAATTGCACTGAGGTGCTCAAGAGGGAATTTAACATCAATGCCAGCAAAGGAAGCTTGTTCGATGCTGGTGAGCGATATTCGCGCCTTTCCCTTATTAAGAATTTCGATTATTTTAATCAATTGGTTGATCACCTGAGGTGGGGGCCATTAGATCCAAAGGAAGACGAAGAAGATGATATTACAATTATCGATATAGCTCCAACAGCAGCTACCATGTGATGATCATCAATATTGAACCAGCTGGTTCATATAATCTTATATTATATATATAAATAAATATAAATATATATATATATGTATATATATTTATATTTTTATATATGAAGCTTGAATAAAAGATTGCAGAAGCTATCAGTTCCTATATTAATATATGTGCAAGAACTGGTTGTAAAGTAATCAGAAATCGGAAATGTGGCTGTTATAAGCACATCATGTTGGCAAATGCACATTATTTTTCTGAATTTCTTCTTCTCTAATATTGTCGTGTAGTAATAAAAAGGCCACACAGGTATTGGTTTAAATTAATAAAGTTAAGATTTTATTATCGGTTGAACCATTAATGTAGCCACTAAACTTGCCTCAATTTTTTCTAGTTTGACTATCAAACTTCAATTTTTTTTATCAATTTAATCATTGAGCTTTGCTGGATTGAACAATTAAACCATTATGCGATGATCCGAGCAAATTTGTGTTTCACACGCCTCTTAATAAGATGATTGAAGAAAAAATGTGATGATTCGATTGATGTAGTGACAGGTGCAAAAAATAATAATAAAAAAAATCCTATGTGTCAAAATAATAAAAGAAGGTAACTAAAATTTTATTCATAGTAATGTTCCCATCTCAGAATGTTACCTATGCCATCATCCGAAACCCTTCGCAATGGCCGCCAGTGTGCTTAAGCTCTGCCCTCCGTGGTGGCCAATTATTAATCATTTAATTACTGGAAACACACATCAAAACTCAGCAACTCTTTCCTTTGTGCCCTAAGCTGCAACAGCTGAACTTCCCTTCACCTTGAATAGAAGATCTCCCAACAAAGATTTAAGCCAAATTGTTGAATTTCAAGGTTCGAAATTATCTTTAGTATTTTTTCTTTGGAATAGCTTCACTTGAGAGTGAGGATATTGCCGTGGGAGTTTGCAAAGCATCAGTCTGCAAGACATTGTTGTTGTTGCTTTTGTCCTTGAGTTTTTTCACATATAGGTGACAGAGGCAGAGAATTTTCCACTTGCACAGAATTGTTTGCTATTATTATTAGATGGTTAGATAGAGGTGGCAACCAATCGGTCAGAAACATCAGAGATTTTTACAAAAGAAAAAATATGTTTTATTTAATGATGGTATGGAAGATTTTACATTTGGGGAAGATGATTTGTTTTTTTATTTTTGGACATGGCTATCTTACATGTCCTTCTTTGTCGGAAGGTGATTCAACTCACCACTTTTATTTGATCAGACCAATGTAGTGTAGCTTAAGTATTCAATTTGGCAAAGTTTAACAGTGAAATTGTTCAAATTTTAAGTTTGATGGTCAAATTGAAAAAATAGACAAGTTCAGTGACTATACATTAATAGTTCAGCCTTCTACTATTTGTTAGTTCTCTTTTTTGCACCTTTTCAGTTGTCTTAGACTCTTAAAAATATTTTAGAATATATTAATCTAGTGAAGGGCTCTAAAATTTTAATTAGAATGATGACAAACATATCAAGGGATAGTCATCAAACCCTCTACTGTATATAATTTTTTTTTTTTTTTTAAGTACATAGGTAGGGTCTTCCAAAACCCCGTCATCGAAGATGGTGCTAGAAAAAAAAAATCCAGGTATAGTCAACTAAGGGCTTTGAAGCTTTTGAAAGCTAAAATTAAAGATGAAGGCAAAGAAATCTTTGCGTTTTTGATGCAATAGAATGAGGAAACGTTGGTTCAATTAATTTGAACAAGCTCATAAAAATGTCAGCACATCATAGCCTTCAGTATTGCATCTTTTTTGACAAAGTCAGAGGACCTTCTCAAGTTATAGAATCCATTAGGCCAAAATCCACGGGGAACGAAATCGTTTTCTTCCTTATTTGGCAGCTCTGAACCATCATCCTCTACTGTTCAGATAAAGAAACCAAAATAACACAAAGGAGAACCTGAGTTGTTCTTCAGCTCTGAAGAAATCAATTAGCTCTCTCTTTCAATCATGCTTTGGTAGGGAAGTTTTCTCACGGTAAACCTCCCTTATAATCAATCAGGTGGGATATCAAAACAATTGGCCTTAAAGTTGAATATACAATTGGTAATTATTCATTAATGTGGTTCGGAGCTTGGAAGAAAACTTATCCAACCCTCCGGCCTTAAGACCAATCAGGGAGTTCAATGATAGCTTGGAACATTGTGGTTTGTTGGACTTACCATATGTGGGCAGTAACTACACGTGGTATCGTCATACCTTCCCTCCAATTTGGCGCCAGTTGGACAAGGTAATGGCGAATGAGACTTGGTAGAATTATTTTCACAGCACTGCTGTGGAACATTTGCAACGTATCCCCTCAGATCAGAGTATACTACTTGTCTCTACGAAGATGGCAGAGACGTCAGGACCTCGCATTTTTCGATTTTACTGTATATGGCTTGGGCATAAGGACTTTAGAGAGGTTGTAGAAACTTCTTGGCAGCTACTAGTGGTAGGTGAAGGTCTGCAACGTATGGCTGTAAAACTGAGAAGATTGAAGAGAAAACTTCGGGACTGGAATAAAGAAATGTTTGGGAACGTAGTGACCAATGTACAACGTGCAGAAAATTTGGTCTCTACATTAGAGGAAGTATATATGATAGATACTACAGAAGCAAACCGAGAGCAACTTCATCATGCTCAGGCTGCCTTGACCTTTCATTTGAAGAATCAAGAAACCTTTTGGAGGCAAAAATCTCGCATTAAGTGGCTGATTCAAACTATTGGCGCACTCGGAAGGTAGCACTTTAGATTCATAAAATTAAGGACAAAGAAGGGAATTGGCTTATGGAAAGTGAGGCAATAGCGCAAGAAGCGGTGCACTATTTTTCGGGACTATTGGCAGAGGATGTTGCCTGTCAGCAAGATTCTCAGAAGTTTACAATAGCCATTCCAAAAGAAGTTACTCGAGGCATAAATAAGGAGCTCTCGGCTCCACCATTGATGTGATTTTCTTGTAGGTTGAAGGGTTAATTTCACACACAACAATCAAATCAAATCAGTATGAAATAAAGGACTCATCAAAGGTAAGTTTTGGGAGATTAGGAAGACCTTTGTAGATTAAACCACTA
>JAOXNR010052869.1:0-15478 GCA_028571225.1 Parsonsia alboflavescens | reverse complement strand
TCCTGCTCATCTTTACTAGTATTTGACACTTTGAATGTTGTACTAGCCATAGACATTTCTTGTAATAAATTCAAAATATGATGTTCAATTAATCCACCTAAATTCATCAATGAAATAAATTTAGTAGGGATATTCCTTTCATCAAATTCATGAATGTAAGGTAATTCTACTTCATTAAATTTCCTATTCCAAAAGGTTGTATCTAGTCAAGTTGAACTAAAAGAATCTGTTATGTCACCTATAGAAAAAATCACAGAAGAAGTTTCAGATGCAGTTCAAAGACTTTTATTTGCTATAACTAAACATTTTGTTCCATTCTGTTATATCATTTCCAGCATAAGCAGTACTAGTGATGAAGTGTCTTTCTTCAAATTGCATATTAGGGAAAGAAGGTCTAGGGTAATAATTTTTTAAATTTGGAAAAGAAAATGTTCCTCTTTTTAATCTTCCTCTAACTATGTGAGCATCTTTTCCAATAATTTCTTTTCTAGAATTAATTGTTTGGATTTTATTTTCCTTGCTGCTAGCTTTATTTTTCTGTTCTAAATCTATTTTCTCTAGTCTTATGTTAATATCTCTTAATAGATTTTCATCTTCTTTACAGAATTTATATTCTTTTCTAAACAATAGGTTTTTTGTCTAAAGAGTCAATTTTTGGATTATAAGCTTTTAATTTTAATTCTCTATTAGTTTTTTCACTATTTATTCTTGAAACTTCATCTACTACTTTTATCAATACTTGATTGTGCTAAAAAATCAATCTCTTTTAATCCTATTTTCTTTTCTATAAAACAATTTTCTTAATAAAGGTTTATCTAGTTGAAATTCTTTTTCTTGATTAAATACTAATAAATGATCATCTATATTTTGAATTTTCATATCCGAATATGTTGGACTTCCTTAAATAAGAATAGTCGGTTGAAAAGTTTGAGAAATAAGATCACTTGAAGCCAAAATTGAAGAAAAGACCAAGAAGATGGTTCAATATTCACTTGAAGATTTGGTTGAAAAAGAAGACATGACAACAAGAAGAAATTTCGGACAAGAAGAAAGAAAGAATTTCGGTCAAATAAGGAAGAAAAAGAATAAAAAAAACACTTGAAGATAAGAAGACAGCTAGCAGGAATAATTGAATAATGACAAACCACTTTTATAAAGTCGTTTGTTTTATTTGTAATAATTGTACTTTAATTTTCAAAAAGTTTAGTAGAATTATTTGAATGTACTGTTTCGGACTTAAAAGAAATATTTTGAAGTCCGTTAGAAATTAGCATAAATAGGATGAATTACTTAAGGAATACTAAATAATCTATCCAAAAGTTTATTCAATCAATATTCTATAAATATCTCTTCCTATCTTATTCCTTAATTTCATTTGACACAAGCTCCTAAGGGATGCTTAGGACTTACCTAAGTCTGGACTCTCCAGATATGCCGTCTGTTTTCTCAGGGATCTCCTACGTGGTCCAGCCACTACAACACCTATACCTTCAGCTAACTCGGGCTACTCCAACCAACTTACGGCTCCTCCTGATACTCAACCTAGGCATACACCTAATTCTGAACACCAAGTTCTGAATCTTCCCTATTCTCGACAGAGTGATTCAAATGAAGAAAAGGAATACGAAAGAAAGAGAGATTTGAAGATTATCTCATGAACTTACTAAAGGAAGGAAGAATAAAACTTGTTTAAGCTTTCATCTTTAAGATTTCAAATCAACAAGGTAAATCGCTCTGATACCAATGAATAGGATTTACCTAAGTGTGGACTCAATAGGTATGCTCTCTGTTGAACCAAAATCTTCACTAATAGTGACTTTTTACGACACATAACTTCTCGACTATACCAACCATCATGGGTCCCAACCGCTTGGCCATCCTAGGGGTAAGAGCCGACACTTTGTCACAGGTCATACTGTGAGAACCCCCCATGGATCTCCCATGCCTCTTTACATATTCAATTGCAATTCTCTAAAGAGACCGAACTAGAAGATTAGACTTATTAGGATCTGTTAATGTTCTAGCTCAAAAATGGTATACTAGTCAAGGTGAAGTTAAAGAATCTGTTATGCCACCTGCAAAAGAAATCAAAATAGTACATAAAAATCAAACAATTGTAGCCTTACCATTTAAATTAAATGGAAAAGTAGAAAACGTAGACGTGAATATAAAAGACATTAATAAAGTAATAAGAAAAAAAATTATACTAATTAAGTATTAATAAAAGTAGCATATGAAGTTTCAAAAATAAATAGTGAAAAAACTAATAGAGAATTAAAATTAAAAGCATTCAACCCAAAAACAGACTCAATAGATAAAAATCCCATAATTAAACTATTAGAATTAGAAAATACTAATATGAGATTTGGAAAGGAATTTAAATTCTCTAAAGAAGATGAAAGGTTACTAAGAGATATTACCATAAGATTAGAAAAAATAGATTTAAAACAAAAATCTAAAACGAGTAGTAGTGGAACAAAAATTCAAACAATAAATTCTAAACAAGAATCAATAGGAAAAATTGGAATTGGAAGAAAATTTTATCCAAATATAAAAAATTGTTATAATAGACCCTCTTTTCCTGATGTACAGTTTGAAGAAAAACATGTAGTTACTGCAAACAATTTTACTGGAAATGATATAACTGAATGGAATCTAGATGGTAAGTCAGAACATCAAATTTTGAATATGTTACAAGAGATGACTATGACCAATACAACTTATAAAGTAGTACTAGCAGAGATGAATTAGATATAATTATAGGATTACTTGTAGGATTTACAGGAACTTTAAAAGGATGGTGGATAACTATTTATCCTGAGAAAGTAAATGAGAAATATTAGAATCAAAGAGAATTGTCTCTAGAGTAAAAATTGAAAATGGACAAGAAGTCAATAGTGCAGAAGAAGTCTTTGATTCTGAACGAAGACTTTTATTTGCCATAACCAAACATTTTGTAGGTGATCCATTAGCATTTCTGGATAGAAGTACTGAAATTTTAACAAATTTGACTTGCCCTAAATTGCATGATTTTAGATGGTATAAAGACATGTTTCTAACAAAAAGTAATGCTTAGGAATGATTATCATCAAACTTTTTGGAAAGAAATATTTGTATCCGGATTACCTTCTTTATTTGCAGAAAAGGTTAGAAAAAAATTGAAACAAGATAATAATAATAATAATAATCCTTATGAATTGCTTACTTATGGACAATTGATAAATTATGTGAATTTAATAGTAGGATTAAATATCTGTACTGATTTGAAATTGAAAAATCAATTGAAGAAATATCATAAGAGTTCTGAGAAAAAATTAGGAAATTTTTGAGAAATATTTGGTTGAGCTCCTTTAGATCCACCCTCTAGAAGACTTAAGGATAAGAAGAAAAAACTTAAAAGAAATAAAGAATATAAATCCAAAGAATATAAAGATAAAACCAAAAGATATAGAAAGAAAAATATGTAGGACAAAACATTGGAAAAATATAATGTTATTCTTGTGGAAAGAAAGGACATAAAGCAATAAGTGTCCTAAATTAGCAAATAAAAAGAAGAGAATTAGTCAATTAGATTTAGAAGAAGATATGAAAGAAAAATTATATCAAATACTTGATAATCCTAAAATAGTTGAAGAATCTGAAACTAAATATGAATCTGAATATAATAGATGTGAAGTAATAGACACTTCCACTAGTGAATCTGATAAAAATAGTGAATTTGGAGGAATTTGTAATTGTAATGAGGATAGTTGTAAAGTAAATATGATAAGCTTCAACAAACTTCCTAAAGAAAATAAGGAATTATTTTTGAATTGCTCGATAAAATAGATGATTCGGAAGTCAAAAAGGAGTGTTTGCTAAAAGACTATTTGTTCACTAATCCTAAAAAATTAGTAGAACCAATTAGTATTAAGTAAGTTTTTGATAAATATATAGAAACTAAAAAAGAAGTAACTTTAGAAGATTTAAAATTAAAAATACATCAAATTAAAGAAGAAATAAAAATTTTAAAAGAAAATGATAAAAACCTACGATGAAGAAATTAGTAATCTAAATGAAGAAGTGTAAAATTAAGATTTGCTGAAGTAAAACCATTTCTAAAAGAAATCGAAGAAGAATGTGAGACATCTAATAGAATAAAATTTATAGATACTATTAAGTGCACAACATTTAAAAAATGGTATATACCCATAACTGGTAGTAAGTGCCAGTAAGTTGAAATTATTCCAAACCAAAGTTAGATTCTTAGGTCATGATTTGGATAGAGGTCTTTACAAGCCTATTACTAGAAACATTGAATTTGCGGATAGATTTCCCGATGAAATTAAGGATAAGACTCAGGTGCAGAGGTTTTTAGAATGTTTGAATTATGTGGCAGATTTCATACCAATTTGAAATTTATTTGTAAACCACGTTATGATCGCCTAAAAAAGAATCCAGTTGCTTGGGATTCGAAACAGACCCAAACTGTTCAGCATTTGAAACAACTTGTCAAGAAACTTCCATGTCTTAGTATCTCTGAACCTGAGGCAAATATGATTGTTGAAACTGATGCCTCTGAAATTGGTTTTGGATATATTCTCAAACAGAAGAAACTTGACTCTTCTTTTGAACAAATTGTTCGATTTCATTCTGGATTATGGAATAATAGTCAAAAAAATTATGGAACTATAAAAAAAGAAATTCTATCTATAATATTATGTATTACTAAATTTTAAGATGATTTAATAAACAAAATTTTTTTGATAAGAACAGACTATAAGTCCGCAAAAGAAGTATTAATCAAAGATGCTAAAAATTTGATTTCAAAACAAATATTTGCAAGATGGTAAGCCATTTTATTATCTTTTGATTTTGAAATAAAATTTATAAATAGAGATAAAAATTCATCAGCAGATTTTCTAACTAGAGAGTTTTTGTAGGGAAAGAATGAGACCAACTCACAAACCAAGACAACTAGGGCTAGGATGCAGACATCCAGGCCTCTTTCTCCCACTCTCTCAAAATAAACTTTCAGTTCTTGGAATGTTTCCTCCTTTCCTTCTCCCACTAAAAAATTGATTACTCCTTCTAATCTATCTGAAAATCCAAAACCAGAAACTAGCAAAACCGATGCAAGATCAATATCGAAAAATAGCTAAACAAAAAGAAAAGCTAGAAATTTTACGAAAACCCTCTAGTTTTTCGTTGAACGGCAAAAGTTGGAAATTATCAAATTCAACAAGGTCCCTAAACTGGATAAAAAAATGAGATATTTATAACCTAAAATCTACCCTGATCCTAATCGGAATTAATAAAAGAATCCTAGTCTGATTTGGAAATAAAAATAAATTAAGAAAATTAGCGAAATTACAAAAATACCTCTAAAACATAAAAAAACTCAAAAACCCATCATAATGTCCCCGGATGGCCCAAAACTGCCTCAGTCCTTTTCAAAGCAATGGATTTTGCTCGATGGGCCCTTTCCAATAGCCCAGCCAAATTTCAGCCCACTCCGAGCTCAGGTCAGCCTGCATCATTCTCCCCGGTTAGGAAAAGATTCATCCTCGAATTTGATTCGTCTTCACTGGTCGAACCACAACAGAATATCATGGCCCGCCTACTTGGACTTGAGGGATTCTACTCGACTGGTATTGTACTAGAACACTGCCTACTCACAGATCTGCTTGCCTGCCCAAGCCACTGATGAGCCACGTCAGTCATCTATGATGCTCCTCTGCAACTACGTCTTTGGTCTGACTTCATGCATAGTTTGCTACTCAACCTCGTGAGGAGTTCTGCTGGACCACTCGGCTCCAACCTAACAAGGAGCTACCCATGCGGCGACTGCTTGGTGACCGTGGCCTAGCCAGCATCAGCCTGACCTTGGAGTTCTCCAGCAAACTGTTTGTCCCTTCGATGACTATTCTAGAATCATTCTGGCTACTTCTCTGGTTTAAAGGCTAACTATTACCTCAAAAACGGGAATCTCAATTTTTCACACCAAAATTTTGAAAACAAAATTGTTGCCGACCAGGTCGTTCCGGTCGGTTACATTCCCAGTTCAACGCCCCAAACAAGTTGACATCTTCCCCCTCATCATCGAACTCAACCTTCGATTCCACCCCTACCTCGAACTGAACATCCAACCTAGCCTCTGTCAGTTGCCGCTCCAAGTCCTGGATTTGCCTTTTTTGCTCTACGTTTTCATTTTTGATTTCCTGCATATCTCGTCGACAAGGTTGTTCGTCTTCCTTAGGAACGACTTCACGTCAACTTCTAGCACAACGCCATCCACGACTACCAGCACGATTATGTTCAGCCATTGGTGAAGGCAACCTGTGCTCTAATACCAACTGATGAAAGAACAATATCGAAAAATGGCTAAACAGGAAAAAAAAAAAAAAGCTGAAATTTTACAAAGTCCATTTAGTTTTATGCTTAATGACAAAATCCAGAAATTATCAAATTCAACAAACTAAAAAAATGGATAAAAAATAAGATATTTATGTTTTTTACGAAAACCATAATTTTACCAAAACCATTTAGTTTTTTGTTTAATGACAAAAGTTGGAAATTATCAAATTCGACAAGCTCTCTAAACTGGATAAAAAATGAGATATTTATAACCTAAAATCTACCTTAATCCTAATAGGAATTAATAAAAGAATCCTAATCCAATTCGGAAATAAAAATGCGAAATTATGAAAATACCCCTGAAACATAAAAAATTCCAAAAACCCATCATAATGTCCCCGAATGGCCCAAAACTGCCTCAATCCTTGGCAAAACAATGAGTTTTACTCGTTGGGCCCTTTCTAGTCGCCCAGCCAAATTTCATCCCACTCCAAGCTCGGGCCAGCCTGCATCAAAAACCAAAACTGTAAAAAGGGATTTGACTCAATATGCTCTTCCCACACCAGATTCTTATAAATCAGTAGTCTCTCATGAACCAAAAAAGAAACAAATAGACTACTCCTCAAACAACCCCAAATATCATGAAAATATTACAGTAGCTATCCTTGCTATCCTTCTAATTGATAAGAAATTTGCCTCTCTTTCAGAAAGAGACTTTGTCTCAAAAATATTACCAAATGCCTACCAACAGTCTAGTTATGTTTTTAACAATGATCCATTAAAAACTAAAACCTTTTATGAACGCATACTTGTTCATTTAGGCTCAGTTGATATTGAGCATGAAAGAAATGAAAAAGGAATTGCATTCTCTAGAGTCAAAATTATGAAACTTTTAGACCTCAAAACTTGGAACACTTCATTCTCCTATTTAATTTGCAGTACCTTTCAAACCCTCATCTTATAATTACATTTATTATCTTGATGCATGGATAGTTTTTTGTTTTTGAGAGAAAATACTCATACTTGGTTTATCAAATATGATCGAAATGAAATTTGCAAGTTTCCAAGATGGTTTTTTCATTGGTGGAAACAATTTGGAGCCATGCCTGATGTTCTTTATGAACAAAGGAAGACTGAATTTGAAGCATTTGTCAAGGAAGAAGCAATTGAAAATCAGCCAGAACATATGCAGAGTTGCAGATTCTTCTTCAAAAAGAAGATTAATTTCATAATTGGATGGAACTTTAGAATAGAAATAATTGAAATGTTAAGATATCTCTATCGAGAGATTAAAGTAAGAGGTTGGACACCTAAAGAAAGTCCAAAACAGAAAGAGAAAAAGGAAGAATCTTCTTCTACTAGTTCATCTAGAAGAAAAGGCAAGAAAAAAATACAAGAAGAATTGGCAAAGTTATATTCTGATTAGCAAGATGCAGATGATGATGAAGAGGAACTAGACTTATTTGCAGTATCCCAATATAGAGCACAAGAAGATGTCGATGACTGAATTGCAACACTATACCAACTCTACTCTCCATAGAAAATTGATCAATAAATGACAGTTGTATCAGTGGGGAAACCAATTAATTACTTGAAGTAAAAAAATTGCAGAGAAGACAAAATTTGAAGGACGAACAATCGGTTGAAAATTTTGACAAATAAGATCACTTGAAGCCAAAATTGAAGAAAAGACAAAGAAGATAGTTCAACATTCACTTGAAGATTTGGTTGTAAAAGAAAACATGACAACAAGAATAAATTTCGAACAAGAAGAAAGAAAGAATTTCTATCAAAAAAGAAAGAAAAAGAAGAAAAGAAACACTTGAAGATAAGAAGACAGCTGGCAAAAATAATGGAATAATTACAGACAACTTTTATAAAGTAGTTTGTTTTATTTGTAATAATTGTAGTTCTACTTTTCAAAAGGTCAGTAAAATTATTTGAATATATTGTTTCGGACTTAAAAGAAACATTTTGAAGTCCATTGGAAATTAGTATAAATAGGATGAATTGAAAGGCTAGGAACACACCTAACTTTCACCCCCATTTTCAGCAAGCTTTAAGATTTCAATCCTTGTACCCTCTCTTTGTGATCAAAAAATTTGAAGTTTAATAAAGTATTGAAGTTGAAGCACAAAGCCTTCTTTATTTGTAAGTTTATTTTATTTTGAAGGTATTTTATAAAAATGTTTTGAAAAAGGAAATTTTTAACGATCCGTCCCCCCCCCCCCCCCATGGGTATCAGAGCCAAGTACCTTGTTGATTTGAAATCTTAAGGATGAAAGCTTAAGCAAGTTTTATTCTTTTTTCCTTAAGTGAGTTCATGAAATAATCTTCAAATCTCTCTTTCTTTCGAATTCCTTTTCTTTGTTTGAATCACTCTGCTGAGAATAGTTAAGATTCAGAACTTGGTGTTCAGAATCAGGTGTATGCCTAGGTTGAGTATCAGGAAGAGCTGTAAGTCGGGTGGATTAGCCTGAGTTAGCCGAAGGAGAAGGCGTTATAGTGGCCGGACCACGCAGGAGATCAATGAGAAAACAGACGGCATATCTGAAAAGTCCAAACATAGGTAAGTCCTAAGCATCCCTTAGGAGGTTGTTTCAAACGAAATTAAGGAATAAGATAGGAAGAGATTTTTATAGATTATTGATTGAATAAACTTTTGGAAAGAAAGAATGTTTTCATAAGATTTTGAATCATGTCTGCCTCAACTTCTAGTTTTTAGAATTTGCCAAAAATAGATAGTGACACTATCAACGAGAAATAAATTAGTATTTATTTTGATGATATAGAAAAGAAATTAGCAGCTTGAAATATTCCCCATGAGAAAATACGAAACATTTATAAAATAGGATTATTTGATTTTGCACAAGACTTTTCTATTAAAACAACAGAAAAAATAGTATCATTAGACAAAGAATTTGGAATTGTTTATTTGATGAATCCACAAACCATTAAATTGCATATAGAAAAGAAATTTAAATATTGTCATATAGGACTAGTTCAAATAGCAGTCAAACCACTTTTTACTCTAATAGGACGCAGTATACCTATTTGTCTTATGCTAAGAGACAGTAGATGGTTAGACTTTAATAGCAGTACTTGAATCTGATATTGGTAATGGACCAATTTATTTCAATTGTTATCCTAATTGTTCTTTGGATTTGAAAGACCTGCATATTTTGAAAGCTTTGACTTTAAATTTGCAAGTTAAGAATTATAATGTTGAAATAGGAACTAGAGGTATGGTTTTGATTTAAAGAATTCATTTTAAATTGATGAAAACCACAGTAAACCCAAAAGCAATACAATAGTCAAATCCAAATGAAACTCTATTATTAGAAACAAACTTTTTAACATCTAGTACACATGTACCTAGAACCCTTAAACGGAGTGAAGTTTTGGAAAATAAAAATCATAAATGAAATTTTAATATATTAAATGAAAGAAAATATCATGAATCCAATACACTAGATAAAATAATTGAAAAACCAGATGGTAGTGTTCAATTAGAATTTACAAGACTAGTTGCCTTAATTAAAAGTAGAAAATCTTTTTCTGAAACATCTACTTGTTACTCTCCTAAACTTGAAACAACTAGGAGCACTAGACCTAACAAATTTACTAGTGTAGATTTTAACAAGGAAATTCCTGAAGTAAATTATGAAGATAATATTAGTCAAGTTTCAGAAGTCCAACATATTTAGAAATGAAAATGGAAAATATAGATGAGCAATTATTAGTAATTAAAAAGAATCTGTTATGCCACCTGCAAAAGAAATCAAAATATTTCATAAAAATCATACAATTGTAGCATCACCTTTTAAATTAAATGGAAAAGTAGAGGTGAATATAAAAGACATTAACAAAGTAACAGAACAAAAGTAATTATACTAATCAAGTACTGATAAAAGTAGCAGATGAAGTTTCAAGAATAAATCGTGAAAAAACTAATAGAGAATGAAAATTAAAAGCTTATAATCCAATAATTGACTCTTTAGACGGAAACCCTATTAAATTGAAAACACAAGTATGAAATATAGAAAAGAATTTAAATTCTCTAAAGAAGATGAAAAAATATTAAGAGATATTAACATAAGACTAGAAAAAATAGATTTAGAATAGAAAAATAAAGCTAGCACCAGTGGAACTAAAATCCAAACAATTAATTTTAAAAAGAAATTATTGGAAAAGCCGCTCACACAATTAGAGGGAGATTAAAATGTGGAACATTTTCTTATCCAAATTTGAAAAATTATTACCCTAGACCTTCTTTCCCTGATATACAATTTGAAGAAAGACACTTAATCACTGGTACTGCTTATACTAGAAATGATATAACAGAATGGAATTTAGATGGATTAACTAAACATCAAATTTTGAATTTATTACAAGAAATGTCTGGCTAGTGCAGCATTCAAAGTGTCAAATACTAGTAAAGATGTGCAGGATATAGTTTGGGGATTAGTAGTAGGATTTACTGTAACCCTAAAAGGATGGTGGGATAATTACTTGAAAACAGAAGTAAACTAGAAATAACAAATTCTAAGAAAATTAACACTACGGTAAAAATTGAAAACGTTCAAGAATTCACAACCACAGAAGAAGTTTCAGATGCTATTCAGAGACTTTTATTTGCTATAACTAAACATGTTGTTGGAAATCCTTTGGCTTTTCAAGATAGAAGTAGTGAAATTTTAACAAATTTGACTTGTCCTAAATTGCATGATTTTAGATGGTATAAAGATATATTTTTAACAAAAAGTAATGCTTAGAAATGATTGTCATCAATCTTTTTGGAAAGAAATATTTGTATTTGGATTACCATCATTATTTGCAGAAAAGGTTAGGCAAAAATTGAAACAAGATTATAACAAAAATATACCATTTGAAAACCTTACTTATGGAGAATTAGTAAACTATGTGAATTATTATGAAATTATTATAAAGAAATTGCTAAAAGCCCCATACTAGTACTCTTTTACAAACAAGGTAAAAAGTTTAATGTCACTATAAGTTTTGACTCTTATGTGGAGCGATGTCTAGTAACATATCATGATTACTCAATAAATAATGAAAGATTAATTTCTTGTTATTAGAACCACATTGTAATTATCATGCATTTAATCTTTCCATGTATATTCTTATTAAGTAACCTCCATTACTTAATCATATGTCTAATTCTATTTAATCACTTGACCATTTGAGAAACATTTTTCTCTATAATTGCCTTGGCCAAAAACATTCTAGTCAAGATAAATACAATTCATATTAAATGTTATACTTCACTTATTTAATTATGAAGTAGGAATTACATATTACCTTGACACTGAATAGAATAAGTGAATATAGTAATAGTACATTCCAAATAATTAAATATAAGTTTCATGGAAAGTATTTCTGATCTAGGAAATATATACACAATTACAATCAATTAATGAATGACATTACATCATTAATTAATATGTCACATGTTCAAGTCATTTGTCTCCACAAATATTTCGTATGTTTATTCTATTTAAATCATAGAGAATAAACATAAGCTAATTTTAACGAATTATTCTTGCTCAAAGAATAATTCAACGATCAGAAACACCCATATCAATTATTTATACAAAGAGATAATATCACATTAACTCTTACTCATAAGAATAATATCCCTTAATAAACAGTCACGGACATGGGAAGACAATAAATAAATAAAACACTATATTTATTAATAAGTTAATTACATGCTTTAAGGTATATTAATATAAGACTTCCACATTTAGAATCTAAAAAGACATGATAAATGTTGGATATATATTTCACATACAAACAACTTATAACTTTTTAGTTCATACAAATGAACAAAAAGCAAAAGAAAAAAGTAGACTTACGGACCAAAAGTGCATGGTACATTTAGTTTAACAAATTATACATGATCAAATAGAACAATTTTTTTTCCCTTTTAAAGACATTTAATTGATCTTGGAATTTGGTTATGGACAGTGAATTCAACTCCATGTTTTCTAAAAACTGTAATAGTTTTAGGGACATAATTCTTCTATAGATTTTCAGCAACATAAGCTCTCTGTTTATAAATTTGGGAAGAATGCCACCACAGGGGTTACCGAATTACGCAGAAAGCCACCAAAAGCAATAAAGACATTCAGGATGTTATTGTTCATTGAGGTGTGAGTGACCAAAATTCATTATCTTTGAGAAGATTCTTCCCCTGCCAAAGCTGTCCAATGTGTTTGATAATTTCGATTCTTGTTCGAAAAAGAAAGTGTTTTTCTATCTTTCTGCACTCGTTTTCTTTACGAACAATACAGCTTATGGTTTTCCTGCAAATGAAAAGTTTATTTTTAAATTTCTTTGTTTATTAACATAGGTTTCTAACTTTCTAAACAAATTAACCTCGGTTTCTGCTACTTAATAAGATTTATACGGAAATAGCATAGATTAAGCACATTAAACACTGTCAAGAGCAAGAATCTAGTATGTCAAACTCTGGCACAGGCTTAGTAATTTTTTCCAAACTTCCTTTGACACCGTAGATCTCCTTGTTCATTGGTTGTGTTAAGAATGAAAATTTAATTTAACATAGACAATCTCAATCACTTAGAAAAAAAGAAAACAAAAAAGACCCCCAAATCTCCATCAAAGCATTCACCAAAATTTAAAGAATGCAGAGAAAGAACCCCCTAAGTTTGTTGAGTTTGAGTAACTGACCCGGTGAAAAAGATTACAACTTTTTCGAAGGATCCGTAGCTGGCGAATTTGACACCGTCAACGGCACCTTCTTGCCTAGAACTATCGGATAATAGATAGGACGAACTATCGGTCCACATCAAAAAACATCAAAACGTGATTATACAAGGCAAAAGTACCTTTTATACATGTGTTTTGATCCAAAAGCATAAAGTTCCTTTTATACATGTATTTTGATCCAAAAGCAAGTAGATGCAACAATGGGGTTAAAGCCCACAAAAATCAAGTAGTTCTTGGCCTTCCATACAAAATAGACAGTGGTCATAAGAGCTACCTGTCTAAGTTTCGATCTCCAAGTCGTACCTCTAGCCTCTTTCTTGATCCACTTAATGCTTGAAGGTAAGATAGACATTCTCCTAGTTACACCCATCCACGTCCTTATACTATCCCACACAGCCCGAATGAAAGGACAAGTAAAAAATAGATGCATGTGTGACTCATCCTCACCATCACACGGTCGACATCTAGAGGCTTGCCATAGAAACGGAAATCTATTCAAGGTAGAAAACTTACCATGGACAGTAAGTCAAGTGATGAAGGAAAATTTGGGAGGAAATCCATCCTTTCCATATAATCGAGCTCCATACTACCATACTCCTATGAGGTCGGAAGTAGTCATATACCATCTTTGTGTTGATCTTAGTACCTATAACAAAGCCATGAAGTTGAGATGCAGCTAAGTTCGGGAACCCCTCCTTTGCCAAGATCACATCCCTAATATCCAAGAACCACTTCCATAATGCCAAGTCATCCTTCTTTTTCCCTACCTCCCAAATGAGGAAGATGCATAGAAAGATGATTTGGAAAAGAGGAGTGTCTGAAAAATGACATCGTTCTGTTTTTTTTTTTTTTTTGTTGGACAAACCACAATATCATTACTTGTTAATGGTTGTGCCTCATTGCACACCTTAGCAAAATCTTATTTATATATATATATGGTTTTGATGCAAAAAAAACCATATATATATATATATATATATATATATGAAGTTGAATTGCTTTGTGCATCGTTGCACTTTGCGACAGCACCAAAACGATTGCGTTTTGATGCAGGAAAAAAAAAAAAGGAGATTGTCAAAACGACGTCTTTTTGATGCCATTGCACACTACGATGATACACATAGCAGAAAAGTCGTATCTATGTTGAGTGCTTTATCTACGGTTTATGTATATAGATACGACTTTTCTGCCATCACTCAACTCAAATGTGCCACTCTAATTTTTTAGAATGAAATTCAATCTCTATCCAAAAAAGGACTTCACATTTTACCTAAAATAAAAAATAATTCTTGTTCATCTGGAATTGAATACCTCTAATTTTATTTTAGTTTGTTTGAAATTAAATCTATAATTTCTAAAATAAATAAGTCCTTTAATATAAAATCTCATATTAACAAACTCCTATATATGAAAATTTACATTCACTTACATAGTGCTTTACCACTAATCTATTTATATATATAAAACCAGAGATAGTATTTAATAAGAAAATTCCACGTGAACTTATACTTTTGTGCCAAATTAGCAAATGAGTGACTTGGATTTCCTTCATGCAATGACTCTTTGTTTCCCTTTAAAATCGTTGAATTTGAATATCTATGAACTCTTCATTTTTCTCCCATTAAATATTAGTTTTTTATAAAAGCATTTTCTATAAAACCCTCTCTATAAAATCGTCTCTTGAGTCCATAATGCTCTTCACAATTTTGTAATTGCTTGGTCTTCCACATCAATGAAACTTTCAACTCTTCTCTCAACTCTCTCCTGTTCTTCTATTCCTTTTTCTCCTCTCAAGTAATTGTTCATTTTTTAATATGAATAATTAATTTTCTAATTTACTTTTTTATTTTGATTTTACTATTGAAGAGGATGATGATGAGATTGTAAAATCATCCTAGTTCCCCCCACTAGAGTTGTTCATATTGTAAGATTCCTTTTAAATATATCCGTGCATATTATAAGAAATTTTGTATTTTAATTTTTCTTTTATCTTCTTGCCTATCTTGCATTAAATCACCTTTGTTGTGATTAACAATAACTCCTTTCGAAAGCTTCAGAATTGCTATGTTTTTTGTTTTTTTTTAGCAATGTCCGGGTCAGTTTTCACACACCTCGTCATTCCTCTTTACCAGGAAGGTGTCCTCGTCATTCCTCTTTACCAGGAAGGTGTTGGTGAGATTCAAACTTGAAACCTATGATCAATGCTCTTGCCACTCCACCCACTGGGATGTTCTTGCCGCTCCATCCAGACAAGAAAGACCTAGATAAAGGAATAGAAAGACCGATAAAGGAATAGAAAGACCGATAATTTTAAAACCTATTAAAGGACGAGATATTTCTAATAATGTTATAAGCCTAGATAAAGGAATAGAAAGACCGATAATTT
>JAOXNR010052868.1:0-47173 GCA_028571225.1 Parsonsia alboflavescens | reverse complement strand
TTATATACATTTCAAGTGTTTCATTTTTTGATCCTCTCAACGTATAAAGTTGTATGATGATATATGTGAACTTAATTTTATTGTTGATATTTCTTTCACTTTATTTTTCTTTATAATAGTATAGTGTATATTGTATATTTGTATCTAAAAATATTATAAATTGATAAATCAAAAATTATTAAAAATTATATTTGAGGGCCAAGAGCAAAGGACTATATTAGACCTTAATATATGTAGCTTTTTTAAAATTTGGACCTAGATCCTCTATGTACATAGTTGAATGGGCCTATGTGGGCGAAGGGCAAGTTAGATTGGGCCGGCCCCTAAGGAAGAAGCTATAGTGCTGGGAAAGTCACTATCTTTTCTCTGGGCTGGGGTGGGAGGTTTTAGAAAGAGTGTTGGGAAATGACCTTGGGTCGAGATTTGAGGATTTTATTTTTTAGAGAAAATTTCTTGTTTAGTCCATAATATTTTTTACTTGATCAATTTGAGTCTTAAAACATTTTTTTTTTAATCTTTAAGTACTTATCCTTTTTTGCTTGGTTCAAGTATATCCCAAATCTTTATATAAAATTTTTAGAGTTCCTTATAATTTATTTTGGATATATATTGTCCCTTATCTTTTTTTTTTTTGTTCGACCAAACAGGTCTTTTTATCCTAAAAACCTTTATCTAAGGCAAAATCAAGTAATCAACAAAAAAATAAAAAAAGAAGAAATAGAAAATTGATCAAAATATAGAAGGGTATTTCTATCCCTTCATTATTTTCTGGTCATTTTGCATAAAGAAAAATAGTTACCAAGTCATTTTTACACAACCCTAACTTCCACCGAAAAATGAAGTTCGACCAGAGAGAAAAATGCAGACGGCATTTGAAGGAGGCTCTAATTCTTGATACAATTTTATATTTTAATATAATTTTATATCCTTTGTTTTATTTTTCTTAGAATATATGTTTTTTTTTTTTTTTACTATTATTCAAACAAATTCATCTTTATCTCCCCATATACAAATCAGTTCTCAGTACTAATTTATTTGGCTATCCATGATTGATAGTTGAAAAACAATGCAATACTTCTTTTATAAAATTATCATAAAAGAGATTAATAAAATACATTATAAAATATATATCTATGTTTTCATATAAATTTTTATATTAAAAAAAATACAAAATATACATCTATAGATAACCTTACATTTATCCAAAAGATTCAAAGGAAAAAAAATAAAAATTAAATGTAGTACATATGCTTTAAAATCTTTTACAAATTGAAGACTTTAATTCGCTCCACTATAAAAATTAAAAAAAAAAAAAATTCAGGAGAGGTTTTCAAAAAAAACAAAAAAAAACCCGGTTACAATTACACATTTTAAGTGAAATAATTGAGTAATAATAAAAGTTTGGTGTAATATGTAATAAATAACATTGGAAATAGTTCTTGTATTAATTGTTATCTAAAAAAAAAAAAATTAAGAGAAGTATTTAAATATTTTCTTTTGAATTTTAAGAATGCTGTTGTTCCCTTTTTATGAGTTATATTTGTACAATTCGCACAAGGAAAGTTCATACAAATAACAATGTATTATTATTATTATTTGGATCTTTGTTATGTCAATTTTTCATATATATTTTGATTAAATCAATGTATTATTATTTTCCTCTCACTCGACTCCTCATCTTTCTTATCCCTTACTTTCACTCCAAAGAATCATCAATGATTTCTTAATTACCTCTTCATATATTAAATTCGAAACCTTTCGGTCTTGAAGGCTATTTACGTACCCACCAACTTCGTATAGGAAGACGTAGAAGCATTATTCTTTGCATTCTTTTATGTTTTTTGTCTTATGCAGGACTCTGCAGAAGGAAATTTGCAAGTATGTTCACCTCAGCTTCAATAAGTGAGCTTATCTTCTCCAGTGCTCCACCCAAAAGAATCAAATTGCATTCTTTTCTCCAAACACATGTTTTAGACTATTTTTTAAAAAGAATGACAAATATATTTTTGGCACCTTAAGATTTTTTTTCCTACACACTAAAGGATTTGAGTATGATCTATTAGTGTGTAGGGAAAAAAAAAAAAACCTAAAGTTGATCCAAATCATCACTTGTTATGATCTAAAGTTGACTAATCATTTGCTGATTGCCTTATTGTTTTGTTTGTAGAAATATCATTTGTAGAATGCAACGGCAGGTTGCTGCTAACGAGTTTTTTGTGTGTGAAGAAATTGATGATCATTTGCTGATTGCCTTATTGTTCAGTTCAGTTTGTAAATGTTTGATTTTTTTAAAAAATTTTGAGGATATTTAGTAAGCACTAGTATTGGGTAGGTAGGTTGATGAATTTACGGTTTGCCAGTGAAGAGTTAGTTCTCTTCAAAGCGAGACAAAGTGGAAGCTGTTATGAAATTAAGATGTGGATGATCACCTTCCCTGACCAGCTGAAATCTTGGACTTTCTGGAACTTCAATGGTTCAACAACTTTCTACAAGTTGTAACATACTTGGCAACCTATTATTGACCAGCCGCAATCTTGGACTTTCTCGAACTTCCATAGTTCTACAACTTTCTACAAGTTGTCACACACTTGGCTTATCCTTTATCTCCTGTAAATAAGGGATTTTGTAATGCCATTTTTTTTTGTAATGAAATGAAGTGAACTAATAGAACTTTTCTCTTATTTCCTCCCTGTTCTCTATTCTATCTCATTTTACAAGTTATCAGCACAAAAGCTCTGCCAATTGAGGAAACTGTTGCTGCTTTAAAGATATTCCTTTTCTCCTGATAGCATGTCCTTTTCTTCTCATTAGCTATAATTTCTTTACTTTATTTTATTAGCCTAATTTCACTGCTCCTGAAATAGTAGTGGAGATTATCTAAAAATCCTTAAAGGATTCATTTTGATTCAGCATTATGACAAATAGCGAAAAGCTCAAATTCCATCTCTTGGAAGTGAGTGGAAATAATTATTTATCCTGGTGCTCTTCTAGAGTTATATGGTGTCAAACTCACTAAAATAGAGTTGCTAGAAAAAACATTCTCCACCTTCCATGCTTATAAAAGCATATTGCAACAGCAACACAGCAACGTCAGTTTGCCACATTTTCTGAATTAATTTCTATGCTTTTGACGATTGAGAAAACTAATGAGTTACAACTAAAAAATCATAATCTCAGACCTGTTGGCTCACAAGAATTGCCTGAAGCACATGCTAACTCTATGAGAAACATTGGCCATTCTAACCGCCAGAGGAAATATAATTTTGGCTCGAAGCATGATAAAGGGAAGAAGAAAATAAAGGGGAATAATGACAGTACTTGTCATCGTTGCGGTATGACTAGACACTGGTCATGTAACTATCGTACGCGAAGGCATTTTATGGATCTATACCAGGCATCCATAAAGAAAATGGGCCGACGTAATGAATCTCATGCCGTTGAAATTAATCCCTCTGTAACAAATAATTTTGAGGCTGATAACGTCTCTATTGATAAGAACTCTCTTGCTCCTGAAGTACCAAATGCATCTCTTGATGTATCTGATTTCTTTGAGGATCTTTGATTTTTCTTTAAGCATTCACAATACGAATCATGTTTTTCTTAGCTTTTATCATTCATAAATAATAGGCATGTTTATCTAATATATGCTATTACTTGATAGTTGATAATATATCCTATTTTTGATATCTAATATTTCATAATTTATGATACTTAACACCTGAAGTTGTCAACATGAAAAATACCAAGAAAAGTGAAGATATTTGCTTGCTTGATAGTGCAATAACAAATTCTATATTGCGTCGCAAACGCTTTTTCTCGAATATGACACTGCAGAAGGCACGTGTCCATACAATCTCCGGTCCTGCTGAGATCATTAATGGTTTTGGGAATGCCACAATCATTTTGCCTAATGGCACAATTCTCCATATTGAGGATGCATTTCTTAGTGGTAAATCCAGAAGGAATTTACTCAGTTTCAAGGATGTACGCCATAATGGGTACCATATTGAAAAAGAATATCTCGAAATTATCTCCAATAAGATGGTCCTGAAGACCATCCATGAGAAATTGGAAGTTTCACCTACAGGATTGTATTGTTTCATGATTAAGGCTATTGAATCCTATGCCACTATGTCCTGGAAATTGATAAATCCTGATAAGTATGGACTGTGGCATGACCGCCTTGGTCACCCTGATGCCACTATGATGCGTAGAATAATTTATCATTCCAAAGGACATCCTTTTCAAGGATACTATTGTATTGCTTTCCAAGGATTATAAATTGTGAAGCTAGTTCACAAGGAAAGCTCATTATTAGACCTTCTATAACCAAGGTCAATTTGGAATCTCCTTTATTCTTACAAAGGATTTAGGGTGATATTTGTGGACCAATACTACCACCAAGTTGACCGTTTCGATATTTTATGGTATTAGTGGATGCATCCTGTAGATGATCCCATGTTTGCTTATTATCTATGCACATGATTATTTGTGGACCAATACAACCACCAAGATTATTATTATCATATATAATAGAGTTTCTGACACACATACTTATTTGCCTTTGTTTTTTGCAAAAATTCCCGACCCTTGGGGTAAGAAATTGATAGATACTTATAACCCAGGAACTACAGATACCTTAGGGAAAGGGATAACTCATTTAAAAGATAAATTAAGTGAATAGTGTGGTGATGCGATATTTTCTAAATTAACAAAAGGATTAAAGAAACGGATATCTTTATGTTGTGATAATTCAAAGATGCCAATAATGATAGGATGTGATTCACCAGACCTTTATGGTAAGATAAAGAAGAGATATAAAAAGAGAAAATATTATAAAAAGAGATACTTCAAAAAACAAAAAGTTAGATATTATAAAAGGAAAAGATATGGGAAGCCAAACAAACCCACATATGTTAGGAAAAGAGATAATAAAAATCCAAGAGAGTGTCAATGCATTATTGTCATGAGATTGGCCACTATGCAAATAGATGCTTTAAGAAATTTGAGAACAATAAAAAGAAAATAGAAATAGATGACTACATTAAGGAAATGATAACACAAGGAGACTTTGTGCAGATAAATGACTTTGAAAATCTGGAGTCAGATTGTAGTATTTTTATCTATATAGATACAGAGTATGGATCTACTTCTGAAGATGAATGAACTAGATATTATTGAAACAAGTTCTTCTCAAGAAAACATAGATAATTTGGTAGAATATACTGGAGAGTATAATCAAGATATACTAGTAGATAAGAAAAAATTAAAGCAAATACAAAAAGAAAATTTTTCTTTATCAAATTATTCAAGATTCAAAGTAAATATGCTAGATAGACTACGAATTAAACCTGGAAAACATCATCTTTTTTATGGATTAAATATTAGAGAAAGAGCTTTAAAAGTTTCACTTACTTCTAATAAAGTAATGATACGTTTACTCTCTGAGAAAGACATTCAGGAAAAATTACAAAAGATAAAACCTGAAATTAGGAATACTTTAGGATGGATACATATTGGAGCAATATAGATAATGATAAAGTCAACTTTTAAAGAAGGATTGGATATACCAATTGATTTGGCCATAATGGATAATAGAATTCATGATCGAAAAGGAGCCTGTTTAGCGATTTTATAGGGTAATCTGCAATATGGAAAATTAAAGTTCAATGTTTACCCTAGAATTTCATATCATTTACATGACAAAGATTTTGATAAGACTTTAAGCCTTTTACAAGATTTCAAAAGAAAAGAGTTCTTCAAAGATTACAATAGACCTTAATCGATTACTTATATGATTTCATGTGCTATTT
Source organism: Parsonsia alboflavescens (assembly GCA_028571225.1). NCBI lineage: Eukaryota > Viridiplantae > Streptophyta > Magnoliopsida > Gentianales > Apocynaceae > Parsonsia > Parsonsia alboflavescens. The sequence goes on along the minus strand of JAOXNR010052868.1, from coordinate 41,360 downwards.
CTAATACTCATCGTTCTAAATGCTTTGTCATAAAGGACATAATAAATTTTCCTTGTTTGTTTAATGAAGTTAGTCAGATTCAAATTCCTAGTGTGCCAAAGATTGAAGAAATAGAAAATATGCCATTAGAACTTGATTTAAGAAATAAACTTGTAATAACTTCTAATCGATATACACCTGGACTTTCTTTTACAGAATCAAAAATCGTAGGATGACAAAATTCATCAAGATATCTAGAAGATGTGATAGAATCTATGGAAGATAGTTTAAAAAATTATAAGATTAAAGGAGAATATTTTAATGGATTAGAATTTATTCCTGTGAATATACTCATAGATACTGGATCGAATGGAAATTATATTGGCCATAAATTATTTGATAAATTACACAAATTTAGATTACTAGATACCCATCAATATACAAATTTTAATGGAGAAACACATGAGATAAATGAAGCTATAGAAATGATTTCGAGATTTGGAAATGAAACTATTCCAATAATATTATTAATAGAAAATGAAGGATTTAATGATACTTTAGAAATCATGTTAGGCATAACCTTCCTAGATAAATTGAAACCTTATCAGATAACATCTTATGGATTAAAGATTACATATAGGGATAAAATGATTAATATTAAAAAATGAATAGTCCTTATAGTATTTACATACCTATAGGAATTACATATAAAGATTATAGAGCTGAATATTTTGCTGCCTATATATATATTGTGGAGCAGGATCATGCTTATATAAATCAGATTGCTTTCCTAAGGAATATAAACAAGAGTTAAATCCTATTAAAGGTAGAGATATTTTCAATAATGTTATAAGTCTAGATAAAGGAATAGAAAGACAGATAATATTATTAGGATCATTTTTGATAAAATGTCCTCCATTTTATTTCTATAATACTTAAACAGATATTCTACTTGAAAACAATTTCTTATAGTTATTTCATAAGATTACATTTGATACTACTTTATATCAGGTGATCTTTAAGACACCATGCAAACAATTGATAGTAGTAAAAAGAGTAAGGAATGCATATCAAAAGGATTTTCCTATTAGATTTCAACCCCGCACAGCACAACGTGGTGATATAGGCTACAAAGAAAAACTGATTTTGCCCAAAGGAACACCATTATTGCAATATCAGATTATGTTTAAAAAACTTGAGCATGAGATAGAAAGAATAAAACATAGATTAGAAGAATGTTTCTTAGACAACCCACTTCAATTCTGGGAAAAGATTAAGATAGAAGCCAAGTTAGAAATGAAAGATAAAGATAAAATCATTAGAGTAACACCTATGAGATATAATCTAGAAGATCAGGAAGAATTTAAAATCCAGATACAAGAACTAGTTAAGCAAAAAATGATTAGAGCTAGTAATTCACCTGATAGCTCGCCAACTTTTATGGTTAGAAACCAGGTAGAAACAGTGAGAAATAAATCTTGAATGGTAATTAACTATAAAAAACTAAACGATAATACTATATTAGATGGATACTTTCTATCACATAAAGAAAGCCTAATAAATTGGACAAAGAATAAAAAGATATTTTCTAAATTTGATTGTAAAAGTAGATTTTGGCAGATAAAAATGCATAAGGATAGTATCCCTTACACGTCTTTCTCCACTCCATAAGGACACTATGAATGGCTAGTAATGCCATTTGGATTAAAAAATGCACCTCAGATATTTCAAAGAAAAATGGATAATATATTTAAAGATTATAACTTCTTATTTGTTTATGTTGACGATGTTTTAGTCTTATCTGATGATTTAGATTCACACTTAAAACATCTTGATATATTATTTAATCCATGTCTAGAAAATGGATTAGTTTTATCCCAGAAAAAGGCAAAGATTCTTCAGAATGAGAGTTTTTAGGAATACAGGTAGATGGAACTGGAATAAAGCTGTAGAGTCATATCCTTGAAAAAATATCAGCCTTTCCAGATAGATTAAAAGATAAAAAACAAGTATAGAGTTTTCTTGGAAGGTTAATTACGCTTCTGATTTTATTCAAAAGTTAGCATGTCTAAAAAAACCTTTACAGGAAATACTCAAAAAAGATAAATTATTTGAGTTTAATAGAAGTAAAGGAGATAAAATCAAAGTGTAAACATTTGCCTAAATTACAGTTACCAAAAGATAGTGATAACTTAATATTAGAAACAGATGCTTCTGAACATGGATGGAGTGGAATATTAAAAATTGGTTCTCCACAGGAAGAAGTATGTAGATATTGTTTTGGAACGTTTTCAGATACACAGATTAGATATCATATAAATGAAAAAGAACTTTTAGCCGTAGTTAAAAGTTGTCAAAAACTTTATTATTTTTTACTACCTAAGAGATTCAAATTAAGAACTGATAATACATAGGTTAAAGCCTTTATCTTGAATAATTTACCTTCTAAACCTGAGTATAAAAGATATATTAGATGACAGATGTTATTATCTAAATATTCATTTGATATTGAAATTATTTAATTTGACAAAAATGTTTTAACAGATTTTTTAACTAGAAATGGCAGAGCTCATGAAAAAGATCATCGATATGATTAATGAAATGGATGCTCAAATCCAGTCGAAACAACATAATACTACAGAAATCAATGAGATTGCCCATTATCAACATCCTAAAGAGATTGAAAGCCTACTAAAGGCAGAATGTTCCATGATAATGGCAAAGATAGGTAACTATTCAGTTGCAAAAGAAGTTGCAGATAATTTACTGAAAAACATAGAACTACAAAAAGTTGAGATTCCGGACACTGGGGAATCTATTTTACCTTTATCTTTGCTTATCGAATTTGAACATTCTCCAGTGTCCGGAATCTCAACTTTTTGAAGTTCTATCTTTTTCAGTAAATTATTTGCAACTTCTTGGATCTGCCTTCTCCGTTCTTCGTTTTTATTTTCTCACAGGTATCGTTGATGAGGCTGTTTGTCTTCCTCAGGAACGACTCCACGTCCAATTCCAGCACGATGTCGTCTACAACTAACACGATTCTGTTCAGCTATTGGTTTCAGCAACCTGAGGCTCTGATACCAACTGATGCAATAAACAAGAACAAATAAATGACTAAACAGGAAAAAGAACTAGATATTGTGAAAGCACACAAGTTTTTAGTTTAACGACAAAAGTCAGAAAAATCACATTGTGAAAGTTGTTTGTAACTAAGACAAAACAAGATATTTATAACTTAAAATCTATCCTAAACCTAATTGGAAATAAAAATAACAAAATTACGAAAATAACCCTAAGCATAAAAATGCCCAAACGTCTATGAAAACAATCCCGGATGGCCCAAAACTGTCTCAGTCCGTAGCAAAACTATGGGTTTGATCCATTGGGTCGTTTCCAATTGACCAGTCAAATTTGATCCCATTCCGATTTTGAACCTTGCATCAAACTTCGCATAGGAAGACTTAGAAGCATTATTCTTCGCATTCTTTTAGGTTTTTTGCACTTAAGTAAATGATAAACCGGTGAGTATCTTTTGTCTTATGGTGGACTTTCCAGATGGAAATTTCCAAGTATGTTCGCCTTATCTTCTGTGCTCAGCTTCAATAGTTGAGCTTATCTTCTCTAGTGCTCCACCCAAAAGAAAAAAATTGCCGGTTCTTTTCTCCTACATTTTGCTTCCTTCAACAACCATCTCCAGGGTGGGTCTTTGCTGCGTATATGCAGTATAATTTTTAATTTAATTTTTCTTTTTTTGAGACTGTGTTGGCTTTGGATTCAACCTAGAGGGTTTAGTGAAATTTGAATTTGGGACCTTTGATCTCCGCTTGTCATACGATCTTCTTTTACTTCCCTAGCTAGACTTCAAGGTAATCCAGAAATTAATTTGTTTGTACTATTTGTTTTTTTCTGATTCTTCTGTATATTTTTTGAACAGGGATCTGATCTTTACGTAGCTAGATCTGAAGGTATGAAAACTTACCATATATCACATGAGTTTGTTATATGTATGATCTTCTGGGAAAAGCATCTTTCCATCAAGATCTTCAAGCTATGAAAACTTCTCATGTCTTCTTTTATTGTCAGTACGTTTCCTTTCTGTCTTTCTCCATGCTAGTAAAATATGTTAATTTAATTCAATTGGTAGAAATTATAGAATAAGAACATAGGCCTTTTTCTATCTCCTACTATCCAGCTGGAAATTTGTTTGTATGCTTGTCTTCTCTTCCGTGCTAAGCTTCAATAATTGAACTGTTCTTTTCTCCTTCATTTTGCTTCCTTCAAAAACCATCTCCCAAGCTATATACAGTATAATACGATCTGCTTTTTCTTCCCTAGCTAGATTTCAAGTTAGACCGAGTCAGCAACTAAGGAAGAAGCTACAGTGTTGGGGACGTCACTATCTTTTCTCTAATGGTGGAGATTCGACGATTTTATGTTTTCGAGAAAATTTCCTATATAGTCCTTAATTTTTTTACTTAGTCAATTTGAGTATTAAAACATTTTTTTAACCTTCAAGTACTTATCCTTTTTTACATGGTTTAAATATATTCTCAATCTTTATATTGAACTTTTATAGTTCATTATGATTTATTTTGGATACATATTATTCAATATCTTATTTTTTTGGTTCGACCAGACATGTCTTTTTGTCTTGAAAATCTCTATTTTAGGTAAAATCAAGTAATCAACCGTAAAAAAAAAAAAGAAGAAGAAAATTGATCGAAATATAGAAGGGTATTTCCATCCCTTCATTATTCTCCGATCATTTTGCATATTGAAAAATAGTTACCAAGTCATTTTTACACAACCCCACCTTCCACTGAAAAACGAAGTTCGACTAGAGAGAAAAATGCAGACGACATTTGAAGGAGACTCTAATTCTTGATACAATTTTATATTTTAGTATAAGAGTTATTGGTCAATTCAGTTATCAAACTATTACCTTTTTGAACTTTTGGTTCCTAAAGTTTTTTTTTTGTGAACTATTTAGTCTTTGAACAATTTAAAGGTTGGCCATTTTGATCCTTTTGACTAGATTCTTAAAAAAAGTTATTGGAATTTGGAGTGATTTTGACCAATCCAGTCCTTAAACTATACCTTACAGGCTTCATTTTGCTTGACCTTGTCATTCATTGGCCAAAATGACTCCAAAATCAGGTGATATTTTTTAAAAATCCTATAAAAAAGGATCAAAATGGCCAATCTGTAAATTGTTTAAGGACTAAATAGGGTAAAAAAAAACTTTAGGGATCAAAGTTTCAAAAAAGGTATATAATTTGAGGACTAAATTAACCAATAACTCTTTAATATAATTTTATATCCTTTGTTTTATTTTTCTTAGAATATCCGTTTTTCATTTTTTTTTTACTGTTATTCAAACAAATTCATCTTTATCTCCCCCTATATATATATTTTTATTGTCAGTATGTTTCCTTTCTGTCTTTCTCCATGCTACTAAAATATGTTAATTTAATTGAAGTGGTAGAAATTATAGAAATAAGAACATAGGGCTTTTTCTTTTATATTAATAATAGAAGAATGAACGAGAAATAGATAATTTTATCCAAAAAAAAAAAAAAAACCATATATAGCTGATTTCATGGATTAAACTTTGATTTAATGGGTACTTACAAACAAGGAAGCATCTTGCTAATTCCCTTATGATACATAAGCCACAGTTCGAGAAGGCTCAAACAGTATATATATGGAACCACTGGGAAATGCACTGGCAAATTCTTTTAAAGACTTGGGGGAAAAGTTCTCAAGTTATGGAGAAAACATTGAATCGCTTGAAAGAGGTGTGCAAGTTTTAACAGATCGTGCAAAGGACATTGAAGATCAAGTGAAAAAAGAAGAAAGTTCTGGCAGGAAGAGAACGAAAAGAGAAGTTGAAAATTGGTTTGAGGCTGTGAGGAAAGTGAAGAATGAAGCTGAAGCACTGCCAAGGGAACCAAGAATTCTTGCGCGTTTGGGGAATGTTGAGCATGTGGGGAAAATGAGAGAATGTGTGGTTCAACTTCTTGAGCAAAGTCAAAGTCACCATTTCAGTGAGCTCTTAGTTGATGATCATGAGAACAGAGGTTAAAATCCACATCTATTGGTAGCATTCCTCGAACTGTGTCCAATAGGATTGGTAGTATTCCTCCAAAATAAAAAGAATAACGGAAAGTAATGCTCTTGCTTGGTTGTATCATGTTTGTATCTGGCCTTGTGTATTTCTGATGATCATGCATTTGACCTTATTCACAAGGTACAAGTCCAGGTGCTGCTGGTATATATGTTGGATCGGTTATATATATATATTATCAAGTTTTCCAATAGTTAATCATTAAATTAATTATAATATATATTAATAAAAATCATTAATTTAACATTAAATAATAGTGATTAATTAAAATATTAGATCGATCATGAGATTATTTTAAAAGAAATGAATATTTATTTCCACACAAATTTAATGCTGCCTTTTGATTGATTGTTTAATTTAAATGATCAATTTAGTTCTATAAGTTTTTTATTTTGATCATATAGGATCATATCATTTTTTTTCTCCCTTCGTCCCAGTTTATAAGGTGTAAAAGGAGTTTGAAGTTGTTCTACTTTATAAGTTGTTTTGCTTATTTTAGATATATTTTATGATAAACTTCTAATATTACCCTCAATCCTAGTTATGTCTCTTTAATGTTTTCTTTCCCAACCCATTTACTCTTCACTTCTTTTCCAGACTTCTTCCTCGAAAAGCCTTCTCTTTTCCACCAACCCTATTCACATCTCTTTAATTTGCCCTCTGTGAAGATTCCCCCCCGCTAAAAGTCGTTCTGTAGAAGATGAGTTCCAAAATGATGCCATGAGATTTTCCCTGTGTTCCCCCCGTGAAGCTTTGGAGAGAGAATTAAGCTGTTGTGAAATTCGCAAGAAGGAAAAAGGCTTAGACCGCCGCTGCGAAACACCACTTAAGTGAGAAAGTATGGCCAGTTGCGTATAATTCGAGGATAAGTGGAGAAACTAGCGGCATGAGATTTTGGTTTTGGTTGTTTTCTTTTTACATCTCTGTCGCTTTAAACTTCAAAACAACCTTCTTTGAACTTATTTGCAAATATTTTTTTTTATGAACTTTTGGGAACTTAATAGAAAAAGATAAACTACCCGCAGTTGGGGATGTCTTTCTCTCTATATTTTGGGGTGCTCTTTATCTTCTTCTTCTTCTTCTCCTCTCCTTTCTAAGTTCTATTGGATTTTTGATACTAGTTTTGGTGAGAATTACGATAGTTGGATAATTTGTTTTTGAACTTTCCTCCGCCCTGTAGATCTTTTTGATCTTCTTGATTGGATTATTAGTGAAGGAGGAGGAGTTGATTTGATTTGATAAGTGTGGATTTGTTGATTGTGATGTATGTATTTGATTAATGAAGAAAAGTGGCTTTCTTGAGATGAATCAACCGTTATTTTGAGTTTTCATTAGAGTACGTATTTTGAAAGAATTGGGAAATTTTAAATTTTCTCACACAGAAGATGAAGAGATGTCTTAATGAAGAGGGAGAAATTCTTGGAGTACTAATTTTTTAAGTTTCCGAACAGTGCTAAGGGGTGATTTAGGAGGAAAAGTTTTATTTAATCTTTTAAAAAGGCTGCAAATGCCTTGTAAATTGGGACTGGGGGAGTATTTTTTAAGCTTCCATAATGTTTTTTGTTTTGACCATGTAAGTTTACATCTTTTTTTTTTTTTTAAATTTTTTAAGGTCTTATAACTTTTTATCGGTGATTAATTAGGTCAAAAAATGATATAAGGTTTGGGACCTTAAAAAAAATATATAAAAAAGATATGGATATACATGAGCAAAAAAAAAAAAAAAAAAAAAAAAAAAAAAAAAGAGAGATATAGACCATAAATCCACAAGTTAGCTCTATGTGTTTTTTAGTTTTTTGTCTTTGTCGGCCATTTTGATCAGAAATTGGCTTCGATTGTTACGAAATGGGAGGTCTCCTCTTCTGTAGAAGGAGTCTTCGATTGTAGGTAGGAATGGTAATTGAGCAGGTTAGGGAAGGTTTTTGAAAACTCAAACCTACCTTGTTTGCCTTGAAGCTAGGCCTAACATGTGACCTGTCACAGGTCCCTTAATCCAAGCCCGTGACCTGCCCTATTCCTATAAGACCTGATCTGTCCTATACTGACTTGTTTTGAATTTTGTGGTTCGACTTGACCTGTTTGACTTGAATGAAAGAAAGAAAAAAAAAAAATTTCATTTATAAAATCAATTTAAACAAAATTCATAATATCTAGATGAAGAAAGAACAGCAGCCCACAATATGTCTGTTTTCTCTCGCTGTCAGGACATTTCTTTGGCAAGTCACTTTCAGCCGTCGCAAAGCTTTTAATTAACCTTACAGGCTTCATCCTTGACGTCCCTAAATTCTGTGAACAGCATAACCAGCATCCTCTGTTGTTAAGTTCTCTCTCCAATTCTCCAATTCAGATCCACTTAAAACCACTTGCTTGATTCCAATATAGCTGTTTGAGAAAGCCATATGTAACGGTATTAGAAAAAGAGGAAGGAGATCAAAAACGAGATGCAGTTATAGAGAAAAATGCTGTAAATACAAAATCTAAATGGAGATTGGACTTGATAAAAGAACAAAATCCTAAATAAAGGTCAAAAAGACTAGGAAATAGGACTTCTTTAGGTAAAGAGCTATTGTCAATAATCTGCAATAGTTTACAGAGTATTCATGAATATTATTGATGGGTGAAACGGATAGGACCCAAACTAGTCAATTGAAATGGGTTAGACCGGACTAGTCAACTCAAATGCGCTAGGGGGTCTCATACCTTTAATACCTGAAAGTCAGATTCACAGAGTTAATGAGGACATGTGGGCAAGCGGCCAGTTATCACCAACCTCCCAGGTTATCGACTTCCTAAATGAGCTTGTGTTGAGGCCTTGCCAAACCCCGACTACGACCTGACAAGCTTCGATCCGAATCATAAATCTTCCATGCCACGATCACGGGTGAGCGACTCCTAGACGCGACCTCAGCAGAAGAGATGTTCGAGATCTTTAACATCCACGGGGAGGTCGTGAAGTTGGTTTGAAGGTCGGTTAGTGAGCTCGTACCTCTCACAGAGACGTGAATGACGAGATCTCTCGTTCCAGGGAAACTCCATGATCTTGGCAGCAATTGACGAGATTCGAGTGAATCCCTCAATTATCCTAACAACCTATTGTTACGTAATAAAAGGTCGAATTCCGAGAGGTAACAGACCCTCTCTTGCCACTAAAAACAAAAACACACAATTAGTCGATGGACAAAAAAAAAAAAAAGGAAAGAGAATAGAAAATTGAGTTTTTTTGCTTTCTTAAGAATTACCTTACCGAAAAAATCTCCAAAAAAACTAATTTTGGCATCGGAGCTCTTCCCTGAGTGACAACCCACTCCGGTGACCTCTTTTTCTTATCTTCTCAAGTTGTTAATTGCGGAGCTCCATCAGGATTTGTGGGGTGATCCGGTCCAACTATTTTGGACCCCATCAATTATACTCAAGAATACATGTTTTAATCTTCAATAGAAAAGAGATAAAGAGCCTAAGCTTAATCTGAGCTTATCTATGTCAGCACATTAATCAGAATATCCAGAAGCAGTGGCTCACTAGTCCCTATATCTACCCTGTCAACAGAAGTAAACAGGTGAGCAAACAGATAACATCTAAGACAAATGCAAGTTAAGTTATCTTGACAGCTTTGGGACTATCAATTAAATACCAAAAAGTTCAAAGTACCAGTCACCATCAATGAACCAGTTGCGGTTGGCACTCTGCAAAATCAACTGGAGAAGAAAGAACAACCCACAATATGATTTTTAGGTCACCGTTAGATTTTCTATTGATATTAAACAAACTGAAGAAGAGAATAATGATTTCCCAAGCCTTTCTCTGTTGTTTTTCCGTCCTACAAGACTTCCCTAGTGCAACACCAAGCAACCTTCTGTAGCGCCACCAACCCAGCCGCCGCAGTAGTTTCCTCAAACCGCCCTTTGTCCACCATGGGTTCTTTCTTCTGTGCGTAAAATCATCCGATTTTGTCCGAACTAGGTGAATGGCTAACGGTGTTTACTGAATTTGGGGAACGAGGGCTTCTTCTCTGAAGCAAGCTGACAGAATAAATTTGCAAGAAAAATCTAAATTGAAAAGCGACGTTGTTTTTTGCCTAACTTTTTGAAAATGATGTTTCTGTTAGAAAGTTAACATTCACGCAGGCTACTTTATGCGACTTCGCACTTTGCTACAAAACTCTCTCTCTCTATATATATATAAAATATATATATAGAGTAATGTTCAACTAATAGTTAAAGTTAACGGTTAGTTGTTAACAAAAAATAAATTTTTCTATAAAATTTTTTTAAAAAATTTTTTTTTATAAACTAAACCCTAAGAGTACTCGATTAAATTTTAATTAATTATTTTAAAAAAATAAGATAGTTGACAGTTAACTTTGATCGTTAGTTGACTAACGGTTGCACTTGTTAATGTGTGCAATGTTGCACACAGTAACATTTTTGTATTATATATATATATATATATATATATATATATATAGAGAGAGAGAGAGAGAGAGAGAGAGAGTAATGCTGATGTGTATGAGTTTGCACACAGCAGCTATTTGTGAATTTTTTTTTTGGAAGTTTTGGGATGAAATGACATCGTTTGGAACCCTCAGTTGCCATTGCCCAAAACCAGCACCCGCACCATCACCTTGACCCTCGATCGGTTGCCATCGCCTAGAACTGGCACCAGCACCATCGCCGCGACCCTCGATTTAGCTCAACTGAAACAAACAAGAAAAAAATAAAAATAAAAAGCCAAACCTTTTTTCCAGTACCCCTGTCGCAACACCCCACCTCACCCCATCACCCTGCACCCCACTGTTCTTCGCACCAAGCACCCCGTCACCACCATCATCTTCCCCAACATCCCACCCCAGCACCCAACACCCCATTGTCACCACCATTTTCCCTAACACCAGATCTGGTAGCACCCACCACCAAACCAACATCGAACCTACCACCACATCCCACCATTGACATTCTCTGCTTGCGCCAGCACCATTGGAACAGAGAGAGAGAAGGAGAGAGCTCTTTGGCGAAAGAGAGAGAGAGAATGAGAGACGTCGTTTGGCAATTCAAACACAATCTTGGTGTGCGCCCTTGGACATCAAAGCAAAATTATATAAATATATATATTTATATAGTATAGTACCTTTTTTTTCTTTTAAAAAAATATCTGTCTTTATGGGTCCCATTCAAAACTCTGCTCCCCCTTAATTCAGGTCCGTGACCTGCCTTACTCCTATAAGACTTGATCTGTTCCATATTGACCTGTTTTGAATTTTATGGGTCAACCTGACCTGTTTGACCAAACTAACCCATTCAAGAATGAAAGAAAAAAAAAATCATTTGTAAAACAAATTTTAAAAAAATTCATAATATCTAGATAAATATATATATATATATATATATATATATTTATATAATATTATATATTAATATTGCCCTTTTTTTTCTGTTAAAAAAATTTCTGTGTCTTTCATTCTTCCCACTTTGGTATTCCCATTCAAAACTCTGCTCCCCTTCTGCGAAACCATCCTGAAAAATGTCCCGCACATATATATTATCATCACAGCCTATAAGCCCCAAGAAGTTCTCATGCAAAGAACTGGATGCCAAATTTCTAGTTCAATTGTTTACAGCAAATAATTCCTCAAAATAAAAAACATTATTCATAAACATTTTCAACAAAGGAAAATACCAAAAAGTATGAAGCATGGCAAAAGACCCCTTTTTTTTTCAATGACTGTTAATACTTCAGTACATATCACCGTAGGTCCACAAGTGTGTCAAAGGTTAGCAACCACCAAACTGGTTTTTACTATAATAATGATCTTTCTTAGCATTTAATTACACAATGTCAAACAAACAATGTCATCAATGATGTACTGTTATCACTGATATCAACCAATAGGCCAGCAGGCCATAGCAGAAATTATACTCCAAACTCCCAATAAGTGTCAATGCAAAGCAAACATTCAAGACAACAACAAAGCAGGGACAATATCTACTAGTATGTTTTTCCAGTCACTTGAAAGCGACGAAATGCTCACACATTGCACCAACCGATTAAGAGTTAACCGTTTGAATCAATATCAAAGACATTATTTATGTCGAAATTAATGTCCCCATCTAGATATTTATGTCTGATCCAGTTTGGGTTTGGTTATATTTATATCGAAAAAAAAAAAGGCACCTTAGGGGAACTTTTGAATAGCAAAGTAACAGGACTGCTAGGATGCCATCAAGGTTCAAAGCCTGACAAGCAGAGGCAAAGTATGACGGCACAGCGGAATCACTGTAACACATATATGAATATGTGTTCTATATGGAGATGTTCGAATACCCTTACCATGTCAAATGCTGAGCTTTCCGATCCACGTTGACCAAAAAACCATAGTCGTGGTTCAAAGGGATCCCAAAAGCAAGTATCTCGAGCTGGACACAGCTAAAGGAGCTGTTAATGAAAATTATTAGAGTAGCAAGAGATGTGAAAAGGACATCAATGACCTCTTCAACATTAGACAAAAGTTTCGAGAGAGCACAAGAAGCAACTACAGTCGTTTCAATGACGAGGCAGTAGAGATCGAGCAAAAGAATGATGCCATCTACATTACTGCTTTCAAGCAAGGATTGCAAGGAGGATACATAGCCCTCAAACTGGCAGAAGAGCCAGTAAAAACCATCAAGGAGCTGCAAATGCTCCTTAAGAAATTGATAAAGGCTGAAGAAATGGCGATCTAGAAGAAGATTCCTAGTTTTGCATCAGCCACTGACAAAGACAACAAAGGGCATCCAAAAAGCCCTTCAGATATCGAAAAGAGACAAGAAGGACCCTCATTTGAAGGGAGGGTTCTCCGACGAGAAGAGGAAGACCATTCCAAACTTGATGACAACTCCCCTCATGTCCTCAAGGGTAGAAATACTGGTGGTTATGGAGAAGAAGGGTCTCCTAAAGCCATTGAGACCTCTGAAAACTCCCTAGGCCAAAAGAGACCCGGCTAAATTTTAACACTATCATAAGGACCATGGCCACCTCATAGAGGACTACTTCGACCTCAAACGCGAGATTGAGAGGCTAGTCAAAGAAGGGAACTTACAAGAGTTCCTGGCTAGGAATAGAGGCCCCGCAAACCCACCTCTAGCAGCTCCACACAACCATCGACCACCTGTCTGTGAGATAAATGCCATAGAGAGGAAGTCGAAGCGAGATCGGGGGAAGACTTAGAACCCCTAACGATGTCTTTCCAAATTGGGGATTTCTTGGTATGCAAGATACTGGTTGACATCGGGAGTGCAATAAATGTCTTGTACAAAAAGGCATTCGATCAAATGGGGATAGATAGGAGCTCATTGATAAGGTCAAACGGTAGCATGACCTATTCGGACGGAATTCTATGGGTTCCAACTATGGTTTGCGTCAACTGCAGGGGGGTCACCGAGGTCATGGACTGGTTGGTGGTCGATACCCCCCGAAACCTATAATGCAATCCTAGGAAGATTGGGGGGGGGGGTCGGGGACCAAAAAGCAGAAATCTCTTTGCTGAACAATTGTATGAAGATCCAGGTCGAAGAAGCCTAGGTTGTCTCAGAGGGGGACAAGCAGCTCGCTGCGAAATGTTACCTCACTGAAGGTAATGAGGAGAGCTTGGCAGAGCGCAAGCAAGAAGATTTCATTGACCTCCCAAAAGGGGATGATGAGTTTAGAATCCAAGAAGTTAGCAAAGGAGAAAAAGTTTTCCTTAACTCAGAGTTCCTCGAAAAGGGAATAAAGATAGGAGAGCTGTTACCTCCAAAAATTAAAGGGAAGCTCGTTGACTTTATACAAGAATACCTGAAGGTCTTTACCTAGCGACCTAGTGACCTCGAGGGGGTTTACTGAAAGATCGAGAAACACAAGGTTGGGCTCAAACCAGGGGTCAAGCCAGTGAAGCAAAAGAAAAGAACCTTCGCTCTAGAGCGAAACGAGGTCATAACTCGAGAAGTCCAAGCTCTTCTTGCTGTTGGAATCCTGAAAGAGGTGGTGTACTCAGAATGGCTGGCCAATCCAATGGTTATGCCAAAGAAAGAAGGGACGTGGTGGATCTGTGTGGATTTTACCACCCTAAACAAATACTACCAAAAGGACTCTTACCCACTCCCAAGCATTGATCAAATGGTGGACTCAATAGTCGGATATCAATGGCTATGTTTCCTGGATACTTACAGGGGGTACCATCAAATTACAATGGCCATGGAAGTTATGGAAATGACCTCTTTTATCACAGAGGTCGGGACTTATTGCTACACCAAGATGCCATTCGGGCTGAAGAATGCAGGGACAGAATTCCAGCGAGCTATGCACAAGGTTTTCAAGAACCAGCTCGGGAGAAATATCGAGGTCTACGTGGACGACATTGTAATCAAGTCCAAGACCTCTGAAAACTTCATTGAAGACATTAGGGAGACTTTCCAGACACTGAAAGCTGCTCACATGAAGCTTAACCTAGAGAAATGCACTTTCAGGGGGTCACAGCAAGTGAATTCCTGGGCTTCATGATATCAGAATGAGGCATTAATGCCAACCCCAGTAAAATAAAAGCACTATTGGACATGAAACCTCCCTGAAATATTAAAGAGGTCCAAAGTCTAACTGGAAAGATGATGGAGTTGGGGCACTTCATAAGCAAAATGGCTGACAAAAGAGAGAAATTCTATGACGTCATAAAAGGGCTGAAAGACTTTCAGTGGATTAAAGATTGTCAGGCAGCTTTTAGTATGTTGAAAAATTTTCCGGAAAAGCCCCCACAACTCTTTGAGGCCAGGGGACTAAATTTTAATGTACCTTACTACAAACAGAGAAGGCGGTCAGCTCGGGGCTACTAGTAGAAAGGTCAGGTCTACAGTTTCCAGTGTATATGTAAGCTGTTTGCTCAAAGGTCCTGAAATTAGATATTTGGACCTCGAAAATTTTTGTACCTAATTGTTATTACCTCAAGGAAGCTTAAGCCCTGTTTTTGGAGCTTACCCGATATGAGTTTTAACCAATCTGCCATTAAAACAAGCTCTGGCAAAACCCGAGCTATCGGGTAGGACAATGAAATGGTCTCTCGAGCTCTCAGGATATCAAATTGAATTTGAGCCAAGGGAAACAATCAAAGCTCAAGCTCTATCATACTTTGTAGAAGAATGTACAAGGGTTCTATTAGGACTCACAAGCGCTTGTTAAAATAATATCTGGACCATGTACACAGATGGCTCCACAGGAAAGGAAAATTCAGGTGCGGGAATTATGCTGATCAGCCCCGAGGGAGTGAGAATCTCTTACTCTATGAAGTGCAACTTCCCAACCTCGAACAACGAATCCGAATATGAAGCTCCCTTAGCAAGCCTAAGACTTACAAGAGCTCTAAAAGTGCAGAAATTGCATGCCAAAAATAATTCACAAGTAATAGCCTGCCAAGTTGTTGGGGAATACAAAACTAGAGCGGAGAACTTAACCAAATATCTTAAAAGAGTAAGAGATATAACATCCAAACATGAGCACTTCCTCATCGAGCAAATCCCTAGAGTGCATAACATAGAAGCAAACACACTATCTAAAGTCTATCGAGATATAGTAGGAACGAAGGCCAAGCTATTGGTGGAACAATTATACTCTGCCAACATAAACCAAGAAGAAAACTTGGTTATAAAGCATTAGGCAAACTGGGGATATCCAATCTACAAATTCCTCAAAGTTGGCGACCTTCCGCAAGACCCCAAAGAAGCTCGCCAAATGCGAAGATGGGGATCTCGCTACGTCTTGATAGGAGATGACGAGGTATACAGAAGGTCATACACATGGCCATTACTCAAATGCCTAAGTAAGGGACAAGGACACTATGTCATTAAGGAGGTACACAGTGGAATATGTGGATCACATATCGGAGCAAAAATTGTGGCTAAGAAAATGGGATACTATTGGCCTTTAGTGGTTTCAGACATCGTGAAAGTTATATAGAAATGCACAAGCTGCCAGGTGCATAGAAACAAATCACATGTGCCACCAAATAGGTATCAATCCATTAACTCATCAATACCTTTGGACATTTGGGGTATTGATATTCTAGGACCCTTCCCAAAAGGAGTAGGGGGTGTCTAATTATTAATTGTTGCTGTAGAGTACTTCACCGGATGGGTTGAAGTTGAGCTAATGGCAATAATTTCATCGCTGAAAGTCCAGTCCTTCGTATGGAGAAACATTGTATGTAGATAAGGGATCCCCCAAGCCATTATCTCAAACAATGGAAGACAATTCATTGGCAATCCGTTCAAGACCTTCTGCGAAACTTGAATATTGAATAGAGGCTAACCTCTGTCCCTTATCCTCAAGCGAATGGACTGGCTGAAGTCACAAACAGGACCAGATTGGAAGGTCAAAGGAAAAGACTTATCGAGCTTGAGAAGGAAGGTCACAGACCTTCCTATCCAGAAGAAATTTCGAGCATCCTGTGGGCATATAAAACCACACCTAGGAAAGCTACCAGAGAAACATCAACCTATGCTTTGTTGCAGAGGCCATAATGCCAGTTGAGGTTGGAATGAAGTCCTTAAGCCTGGCAGAATATGATTTAGTCTTAAACGAGGGGGAGAGAAGGGCTGATGGAGATCAAGCACTTATGATACCTTCTAGGCCAATTACAAGAGTTAGAGCATCCGACTTGAGGCAAGCATTGGCCACAAATATGCAAAGAAAAGAAGCAATGCTTGACTTCCCAGCAATCTTTGAACAACAACCATTAATGGATGAAGAGCAACCAAGGAAGGAATTCAACTTGTGGATGACAGAAGATATCAATGAGGAGTGTACAATCAAGGAACAAGACCTTGGGAGCTTTGGGAAACAAGTTGGACAGCCTTGAAAGGCTTGGGAAGACGTTGGCACGGAGTAAAACAAGCATGGCACTGAGATGGCATGAGCAAGCCCCGGATGGCATGACTAGGCACCATTTGGAGCTCAACACCAGCCTAGTCATAGTAGGATGGCAGCATTGGATGGAAACAGAAGGTCACTGGAACCATCCGACGCTGCATCCGGCCTTGGCAGCTTTGCTCAGGCGCTAGATGGCAGCAATTCTCCTAGCTTTGTCTTAATGTCATCTTAACTCTTTTGAGACTATTCCACTTGTTTTCATTGACTTTTCTTTGTCTTTTAAGCTAATTTAGAGAGTTAACCAAGTCTTTAATCCTCTTAGGGCTTCCTAGATTTGAGACTATAAATAGCTCTCTATTTGTGTTTTGCAAGACAACTTATTCTACAAACACTTTTCATTTAATTGAGAGAATCCTTTTAGATCAAACACCTCTTTTCTTGAGTGTTCATCTAATAGCTCTTCTAGGGTTCTTAGTGAGACTCTAGAATTCTTTAATACTTGGTTCGGGTAATTGAATTGGGTTGATGAAATCCAAACTAATAGATCATATTGGAAGATAATCATGGTCAACAGTCATTTGACTTGAACCTCTTAATGAAGTCTTGGGTAGATCTCAATTTGGGTGTGTTTTTTGAATTGATTGATGAATGAAGAATTCCTTTCAAGTTTGAGATCACATCATCTTTTTGGATCAAAGCTTAGGTTATTCATCAATAAGTTTTCCTATCTTTAATTGCTTTCTTGTTGAAGTGCTAAGATCATGTTGTTTCTTTGAAATCCTATGATCTTATGTGTTTTTGTGTTTGATTTTTTACATTAATCCTAGTTTTCCTTCTTGTGATCCATTGGGATTTGTGGAATTGTGTCCAAGACCAAAAATCAAGGCCAATTGAATTTGTTTGGTGATTCTACTTCTTTTACCATACCTACAAAAACAGAAAGCATAGAAGAAGAGAGATCAATGATCTACAAACTTGAAAGAAATTTTTTTAAAAAAAATTCCATAAAAAAGTGCAGAAATTCAAAATTGTGGTTGAGTTACAATTTGTGAAGTTGAATTCTATTTATATGTTGATCAAATTGATGGGTAGAGCTTGAATTTATTGGGACACTTGATCACATTGAAATTGTTGAAAATTTAGGTGTTTGATAAATTGCCTTTCATCTATTGTCCTTGAATTCTAAGTATTTGATCTATTGTCTTGTGTTCAATGACCATCTTCTTTGATAGTCTTATCTCTTTGAATCTCATATGTTGGAAGATATGAACTATTTGCTTTTTTGTTTTTAATGTTTGATTTGGTTACTTTGTTGAGTAATTGTCTATTCTTGAAGTTGCTTTAAGAACTTGAAGAAGAGCTAAGAGAGGTAAAAGGAGTAAGGGGGTGAGCACATTAGAGCAAGAAAAAGCCTAAAAGTGTGAGACACGAGTGGATTGTGAGGATATACAAATTCCCTTGTTTTCAGTGTCTTTAATTTGTAGGTTCAATCATGCCAAGAGGAAGTCCAAGTGCATCTATTGCCTCCAATATGGGGGAGGACAATGCTTTGTTGTCATCTCTTAAGGATATGTTGCAACAAGTGACACAAGAGCTGGGATCACTAAGACAAGATATGGGATCAATGAGACAAGATCTTGGTACAATTATCACTAGAGTTGAAGAGAGTGAATACTTTTGAAACACCTCCTGCTAGAGTATTTAGAAACCCGTTTCAACAAGGAGGTAGAGGATGGTGAGGACAAATGCAAAGAGGCCAGCAAAGAGGAAGGGTACTCCAAGATCAATTTGAGGATTTTATCAACGGAGAAGAGGACTTTTGGGAACAACAAGAAGAACAAGAGTTCCAAGAACCAAGAAGAAGGGATGTTAGCTTGGGGTCCATTATGCTAAGTATTCCATCATTCAAAGGAGGTCATGATCCAAAAGCTTATCTTACTTGGGAAAGCAAAGTGGAGCATGTGTTTGATTGCTATAACTATCCGGAGGCTAAGAAAGTGAAGCTAACCATTGTGGAATTTTCAAATTATGCACTTCCTTGGTGGGAACAATCGATGAACACCAACAGAAGAGCCCGTGAACCACCTATAGCAACATTGAACGAACTCAAGGTAGTCATGAGGCAAAGATTTGTTCCATCCTATTCCATCCTACTACCATAGAGAACTCTACAAAAAACTTCAAACTCTGGATCAAGGTTCCAAAGGAGTAGATGAGTACTACGAATAGATGGAGGTAGCCATGATGAGTATCAATATTGAGAGGATGAAGAAGCTACCATTGCAAGATTTCTTTGTGGCTTGAATAGAGAGATAGCAGATAAAGTGGAGATATGCCAATTCCACCATCTCCAAGATGTGGTGAACATGGCCATAAAGTTTGAGAAACAATTGAAGTACAAGAGAAGCTCAATTAGGAAGCTTTATAGCTCACATAATTATGGAAATTCATCAACCAAGCCTACAACTACTTGGCCTAAAAGAGAGGAAGTGGTGCCTAAGTACCCAAAAATTGAGGAAGGATTCAAACCTAAGTACCCACCAAGGAAGGAAGGATTCAAGAATAAGTACCAAAAGAACAAGGGGCCACAAGGAGACAAATGGAAATGTCTATTTCCACCTTTCAAGGCTAGGGATGTTAAATGCCACAAGTGTTAAGGCTTTGGACCCTATGCCAACCAATGTCCTAACAAGAGAAACATCATCTTGAACAATAGAGACATGGTGGAATCGGCTAGTGAGGATGAAGAAGAAGGGCAACAAGATGAATTCAATCCTAATGAAGGTGATTGTGAACAAATGTATCTGATTAGTAGAGCACATAGTACTCAAGCTAGTGAAGAAGAGGACTTGCAAAGGGAGAATTTATTCCATTCAAGGTGCTTGATTCAAGGACATTGGTGTAGGGTCATTATGGATAGTGGAAGTTGTGTGGATGTTGCAAGTGCCTACTTGGTTGAGAAGATGAAGTTACCTTGCTTAGACCATCCAAAGCCATACAAGCTTCAATGGCTAAATGCTAGTGGTGAAGTGAAGGTTGGCAAGCAAGTAAGGATCTCATTCTCTATGGGCAAATATCATGATGAGGTGCTATGTGATGTGGTGCCTATGTAAGCTACACATTTGTTACTTGGGAGACCATGGAAATATGATAGGAAGGTGACCTATGATGGCCACAAGAACAGGCATACCTTGGAGTTTGATGGAAGAAAGATAAACTTGAGTCCCTTGAAGCCTAATGAAGCTTATATGGACTAAAAGAAAATTGTTGAGAGGATGAAAGAATTCTATAAGGAGAAAGACAAGAGAGAAAATGAGGGGAAAACAAGATAGAGAGGGAAGAAAGAACCAAAGAGAGAGACAAAAAGAGAGTGGAAAGAGCAAGAGTGAAGAAGAAAAGAAGAGTGGAAAGAAAATGAGTTTTTATGTAAAAGAAAGAGAGTTGACGAGTGCATGTTTGAACTTCAAACCATTGGTCTTACTTATGTATAAATATTCTTTGCATTCTACTTCTTTTTACAACAACACTAACTCTTCACTTAGCCGGTGTTGGAAGGCAACCAAAAACATTGTAAGAATGGAAGTCTAACTAAAGATAGCTGAGAAACCCAGAAAAAAGGTCGAGTACCCATTTAGAACTAGTATGCAAGAGATAAGAGAAGTATTGAGTAATCAAATCTCTATAATTGGGTTCAGTCATATCTTCTGGGCAAGCATATGCCTTGGGAGTGATATCCAGGCCCATTTTTTCTGCTTCCTCGACCTTTGAAGGGACCTCCACAAGCTCTTTACCCTTCCGAGACTGACACTCCTCAGCTCGGCCCACCTCGGCTAGGACTCTAGCGGCGACAAAATCATCCCGAGAAACTACCACAGGGTCCTCCTTCTCCCAAGGTAGGGGAGCTACAGAGTCTGGGTGATATAGCCCCTCATGCATCACGAGGTCAATTTTCAAGTCCCCATTCAGCTCCCAGAATTTGTTGATTGCATCCACATAGAGTCCAAAGAGTTGAGGGTGAAGGATGGACTCGACATAATCCCGAAAGGCTGGAACACCCTCGAGCTTGACCAAAGAGAGGTTGCCCTCGTCATCACAAATACCTTGGAGGTCCTAAAGCTAAGCCTCAAGCTCTAGGATGCACTCCTTTTGCTGGTTGCTAAGCTCTAGCAGTTGCTCATTCTTCTTGTCAACCTCCCCTAGAGCTGATGACATGGCCTGACTCTCGGACCGAGCCTCTTCAATCTCCTTCTTACATTCTTGCAGAAGGTTGAACATGTCAGCACACGAGGCATTAGCCTTTTTGGCATAGGCTACTGGGTCAGTTTTCTCCTTCTCCAGGTGAGCTTTCTCGTCTTGGAGCTCCGAGATCAGGGTAGCGAACTCTTGATCTTTTTTGGTCTTCTTGGCCTGCCTCCTCACTAGCTCTTCAAGGAAGACATGGTTCTGCAACAAGGAAAGAAGGAGGTCAGAAATATAGATAAATCAAAAATAGAACCAATTGCAAAAATAAAGAAAGGTTGAAGAGACTTACTGTAGCATGGAGGGAAGTTGTGAACTTATCAAGCTCATCATCAATCAGTTGCCGGTATATCTCCCGGTCAACTGGGGGCACACACTCCATCAAGAAAGAATGAAAGTGTGGCCACTAAAACAAGGAGTCCAAAACTCCATCGCTAGGACAGGGACCAACCGAGCAGTCTCTTCATGAGTGTGGGTAGTTAGGGAAGCAATCTTGAGCCTTAACAAAGTACTTGTGATCTCTTCGGTCCCGTAACCATTGAACTCTGACCTACACCTCGAGGTCGCCAGAGCCATCCCCTTACCTGTGGAAGATGGAGGGGCCCAATCCTTAGAAGCAGCAAACTGAGAAGAAGGTTAGGAAGAGAAGATTGAAATCTTCACAAGTGGAGGCCCTCAAAGCAGCGACCTCAACACTCCGCTTCAAAACAGTCCGGGTCCTATCAGCCACAACAACCTGCTTTTCCCGAGGTTAGGGAATAATAATCTTGGCTTGAGCAATGGGAGCAGGGGAGGTTGAAGTAGCAGCAAAAGGGGCACCAGCGGTGTCCCCAACTCTACCGGCAGAAGCTTATGGAGGAGTGGACCTCAAAATCCAAGAGATGGTCCTCATTACTGTCAAAAACAAAAGAGAAAAAGTTGTTAGTACATAAAAGAATAAAGGCAAACAGAAAGAAAATACAAAAAGGCTCCCTACGGGAAGGGGGAATCCCTATAGCACTCCTGACTGAGGGAAGGTTGCGATCTGCTGGACTAGGGAGTCCAGTAGGGTGAAGGAAAGTGATGGGCCAAGCTAGTAAACTAAACCCGACCCTAACGTTGTCAAAATTGGCTAAGCTAATAAAGATGGCTCTATTCCTCATCTGCTCTCTTGATTGGTCAAGGAGCTCATTAAAAAACCTTTGATTGATGTCCTAGTCCGGATAAGGCTCGGGCCGGACCAGATGGTGAGGAAATCTAGTAAAAAAGAAAGAATTTTTCCAATCCCCCATATGAGACTAGAAGGGAACTACCAGATTGTATCGAGCATTAAATTGGAGATATCCTAAAGTGGCACTCTTTGGTGTCGAGGAGATATTGACCATAAAAAGGTTCCTAAAGAGCTTCGAAAAGAAACTGAAACTTGGTTAAGATAGCAGGTCACTATGAAAGCAATTACTCCCCTAATAGAGTTTGGGACAAGCTGGGCGATGGGAAAGCTAAAAAATAAGCGATGTGCAGACAAAGGGGAATGCAAGTAAGGCAAAAGAACCCCTCCTCGAAGACTGGCAAGACAAAGGACTATGTGTCCAGGATGCTGATTACAAGGGCACTCACATTTCACAGTAGCGACAATATCCCCTTGCTCCAGTCCCCTCTTCTTGCTAATTTCAAAAATTTCAGCGGGACCCAAAGTGGGAAGGATGGAGAAGACCTCTAACTTGGAAGGACTGTAAACTTTACTCCTGACTGGAAGAGCTTTCACCAAAGTTGGGGGAGTATAAAAAGCCCCATTCTCTAGGTCAACGGAGGAGCACACTACCTCTCCAGAATGGAGAGAAGGGGTGTAGGATGCAGAAGAGGCAGAAGACATCTTCTTACTTGAGAGATTAAATTTTTTCCAAAAAAGTGATAAAAAGGAAAAAAGAACTCACTCATTGAAATTTTCGTCAAGAATTAGGACGGGAGTTGTTTTGGGCTCTGGTTCACTTGCCTGACAGAAAAAAGAAAAGACAACTCAAGAAACATATAGTATTGCAGACAGAAAGCTTGTAAGCAGAGAGTTTGCAAAGCAGAATGGGAGTTGTTTCGGGCTCTGGTTCACTTGCCTGACAGAAAAAAGAAAAGATAACTCGAGAAACATATAGTATTGCAGACAGAAAGCTTGTAAGCAGAGAGTTCGCAAAGCAGAAGAAAGAGTTTAGCTAAATCCTAAAATCTTCAAAAGACTCCTTATTTATATGAGATAAGGAGTCCCTTGGGTTGCTGGAAAGGAGCTGGTATGTCGAGAATCAAGGCAACTTCCAAAACTGATGAGGCACGTCTCCTCCCAAAAACTAGCCATTACAGAGAAAATGGCACGACCCTTCAGTGGAAACAACTTAAAGATGGAAATTTAGGAGCCACGACATTTGAGTTCGTTGGGCCTAAAGGGGTGTCATGATGGGAGAAACGGGTATGACCCAGACAAGTCAACCTAAATGGGCATGACCAGGACAAAGTCAACCCAAATGGGCTCAAGGCCCCAACCTCAATACCTGAAAGTCAGACTCACGAAGTCAACGAGGCAAGGTGGGTCGGGACCTACTACCACCGACCTCCCAGGTCGTCGACCTCCCAAATGAGCTTAGGAGAGGTCTTACAGACCACGACCTTCGACCTAGTGTGCTGCAATCCATATCATACATCTTCCATGTCGCAACCAACTGTGCACGACTCTTAACATCCGAGCCTATGATCACTCGACGCGACCACCCAGAAGAGATAGTCAAGACCTTCGATGTCCACGGGCAGGTCATGAAGTTGGTCTAAAGGTCGGTTACCGGGCTCGTAGCTCTCGACCAGAGAGGTGAATGGCAAGATATCCCTACCAAGTTAAACTCCACTATTCTAGGAGCAACTGGTGGGATTGATATGATCTCACAATTATCCTAATTGTCTACTGTCATGTAATAGAAGAGTCCTAATCAAAGAGGTAACTTACTTCATCTTAATATAAAATCATACTATAATCAGTCTACGGATAAGGACAATGTCTTTGGAGTTAATTATACAATATTAATCTCTCAGAATACTGACTTAGGCATCAGAGCTCTTTCCCAGTTGACAATCAACTTTGATGTCCTGCTCTTTTCCTTCTTAGGTTGCGATCCCTAACGTCATTGCGATTTGGGGTGACCTGGAGGCTACTTCCGAGCTCCATCATTTTAAAATATGGTAATTTCTAAAATTAACAACTGCATAAAAAGGTGATAATATCTCTTCTAAAATCAAATAAAGTAATTAATATAAGAAACTAAATTTATTGTCGTGCCCCTAATTAATCTTCTTAAAATATCCCTGATGGGAGAAATGGGTACGACTCGGACAAGTTAACATAAACGGGTAGGACCTAAACAAAATTCAACCCAAATGGGCCCAAGGCCTCAACAAGGATAGGTGGGTAGCGACCTACTACCATCGACCTCCAAGGTCACCAACCTTATAAATGAATCTGAGAGAGGCACCGCCAAACCTTGGACCATGACCTGGTAACTACCAACTCATCTCATACATCTTCCATGCCACAACTAGATGTTTACGACTCCTAACATCTCCCATGAGCCTACTACCACTCGACACAGCCTCCCAGAAGAGATAGCCGAGATCCTCGATGTCCACGGCTAGGTTGTGAAATTGGTATAAAGGTCAGTTGGCGAGCTCGTAGCTCTCGTCAGAGACGTGAATGGCAAGATATCTTATCCAAAGGAAACTCCAAAATTCTAGGACCAGTTGGCGGGATTCTACAATCCCACAACTATCCTAATTGCCTACTATCATGTAGCAAAGTCCTAATTCAAGAGGTAATTGATTCTTTTATGTAATCAAATCATAAACAGTCTACGGACAAGAAAACAGTCTTTTAGACAATTAATTACACTCGATTTCTCTCATAATACTGACTTAGACATTAGAGCGCTTCCCTGGGCACAGCCCAAATCCAGTGACCTTCTCGACTTTCTTCTCAAGTTGTAATTGATTGACGTCATCACGGTTTTGGGTTGACCCAGAGCTAAACTTTGAGCCCCATCACTTCTGGCGCCATCTGTGGGAACTCAAACAAAAAAGCTTAGCTTTCTTCCTAACACAAAGTAAATAAAAAAGCCTGATAACTCAATCACAGCCTACACGGGTTCAACCACCACGCCGGGGCAGACCACCCGGTAGGACGCAGCTATGCACCGACGAAACGGTGCCTGAAGCCCCACCCCTGGTGGAGAACAATAGCCCAGCCTTGGCCGCCCAGCAGGAGCCACCAAGGCCATCACAGTCTGACCTGTCTCGAATGGCCCTAGCGAACCCTCCACCTGTGCAAGAGAGGACCGAGCAGGGGCGCACTGATCCTATTGCCATCAACAATAATCCTAGGCCACAAAGATCAGGGAGAACATAGATATCAGTTCCAACAGACCTCCTGCAACGAATGGTCGTAGCCCTAAAGAGGGTGTTCAGTAGGCAAGACTATATGTCCACTGGACGCACTCCAGTGCCTTCCTAGAGAGATTCACAGCCACCCCCGAGGCCAAGCAGAACTTATACGGCCTAGCCAGCCTTTACCTTCAGAAGCAAGGAATGACCCTCGACCTCATGAAGCAAGTTGGCAAATAGGTCGAGACTAAGAAAGGTCACCAAGTGGAGCAACCCAACCTGTGATCGACCTTAGAGAAATCTGGAACCATGGAAGGGGTTACGACCTAAGAGACAGGCTTAACCGAGTAGCCATGTCACGAAGCCAGAGATAGGATCCTGAAGAGCAAGGGAGCTCACTATGAACTCCTTTTGGAGTAAAGATACCACCTCGACGAAGCCTGATCGAAACAACAGGTGATAACACTTGAAAGATAGCCCCCAATCCACTGAGGAGAGCAGTTCCCTATCTAATCATGAGATGCAAAGCAATGTGGACCGTACCGAGTCCTTGCCGTTCTTCGACAGCATCCAAACCCCTCAATTGCCACCAGGGTTCAAATCCCCACACTTGGAGGCAAAATATGATAGCTCAAGCGAACCTCTACAACACATAGAAGAATATAAGTCTTGCATGGAGATGTTTGATTACCCTGACCACGTCAAATGCAGAGCCTTCTGGTGAACCTTGACTAAAAAGGCCCACTCCTGGTTCAAAGGCATACCAGAGGTGAGCATCTCGAGTTGGGCACAACTGAAAAAGCTGTTCCTAAAAAACTATCAGAGTAGCATGAGATGCGAGAAGGATATCAACAACCTCTTCAACATCAAGCAGAAGTTTTGCGAGAGTACAAAAAGCTGCTACGATTGCTTCAATGATGAAGTAGTGGAGATTGAGCATAAAAATGATCCCATCTACATCACTGCCTTCAAACAAGGTTTGCAAGGGGAGTATGTAGCCCTCAGGCTGGCCGAGGAGCCAGTAAAAACCATCAAGGAGTTGCAGACACTCCTAGAAAAACTGATCATGGCTAAGGAGATAACAGTCCAAAAGAAGATATCTGGTTTTGCCTTAGCCACTAAAAAAGACAATAATGGGCATCCAAAAAGCCCTCAGTCCTCGAAAAGAGACAGGAAGGGCCTCCACTCAAAGGGAGGAACTTCTGACAAGAAAGGAAACACCATCCCCGACCTTGTGACCACTCGATTGAAGACCTCACGAGTCGAGATCCTGGTGGTCATGGAAAATAGAGGTCTCCTGAAGCCTCCAAGACCTCTAAAGAGTCTAGTGGACAAGTTCTACCACTACCACAAGGACCACGACCATCTCATAGAGGATTGTTTCGACCTCTTGCAAGAGTTCCAGGCTAGGAACGCAAGCCCTACTGATCTAGCACCGGCAACTCCTCAAAATCAGCTACCTCCTATACTTGAAATAAATGCAATCGAGATGAGGTCAAAGCGAGCTCGAGGTCAAGACTTAGAACCCCTCACAATTGCCCTCCAGACTGGAGATTTCCTAGTTTGTAAAATACTGTGGACACTAGAAATGCTGTGAATGTCCTACACAGGAAGGCCTTGACCAGATGCTAATAGACAAAAGCTTACTGATAAGGTTAGACTTAGCTTTGAACAGCTTCAACAACAGCATGACCTATGCTGATGGGATTCTTCGAGTCCCAACGACAGTCTATGTGGGTGGCAAGGAGGTTACAGAGGTCATGGATTGGATGGTGGTCGACGCCCCCGGAACTTACAATGTAATCCTAGGCAAAAGGGGGTCATGGACCTGAGAGCAAAAATTTCTTTACTCAACTATAGCATGAAAATCCAAGTTGGAGACACTTGGATTGTCTTAGAGGGGGACAGACAACTCGCCGCAGAATGTTACCTCGCTGAAGGTACTGAGGAGAAGGAAAACTGCATCGACCTCTCGAAAGGGAATGGTGATTACTGAATCTAGGCAACTGGTAGAGGAGAGAAGGTGTCCCTCAGCCCAGAATTCCCTAAGAAAGGGATAAAAGTTTGAGAGGTATTACCTCCTAAAATCAAAGGGAAACTTCTTAATTCCCTTCAAGAGTATCTGAAGGTCTTTGCTTGGCAACCCAGTGACCTCACGGGAGTAGACCAAAAAATTGTCGAACATAAGGTCGAACTCAAAGGCTCACACCAACAAAGTAGAAGAATAGACCTTCACCCCTTAGTGAAACGAAGTCATAGCTCGAGAAGTCCATGCCCCTTTTAACGCATTAATTTTGAAAGAGGTGGTATACCCAGAATGGTTAGCCAACCCAGTTGTGGTCCCAAAGAAAGAAGGGACATGGACGATGTGTGTGGACTTTAACACCAACAAATTTTGCCAGAAGGACTAATATCCATTTCCAAGTATTGATCAAATAGTGGATTCGACAGCCGGGTGTGTTTCTTGGATGCATATAAAGGGTACCACCAAATCCCAACGGCAGTGGAAGACATGAAAAAGACCTCGTTCTTCATAGAGGTCGGGACCTACTGCTACACCAAAATGCCATTCGGCCTAAAGAATGCAGGGGCAAATTCCAACAAGCTATGCATAAGGTATTCAAAAACTAGCATGAGAGGAACATAGAGGTCTATGTGGACGACATAGTAATGAAGTCTAGGACCTCTGAAGATTTCATTGATGACATCAGGGAGACTTTCCAGACCCTAAAGGCTACCCACATGAAGCTCAACCCAGAAAAATGCACATTTGGAATTTTAACACCATTTCTGACCTCTACCAGCATTACAACTTCTATGCCAAAACATAGAATGAATAGTATTTCTCCTGTAGCTTTCCTAGATGTGGTTCTGTAAGCCCATAGGATGCTTGGAATTTTTTTTGGCTAGGAAGGTTTACGTCCTTCCTTCTCGAGCTTGGTAAGCCTTTTCTTGAGACCTTCCAGAATTGTACTGTTCATGAACCCAACCAGTCCGTTCGCTTGAGGATGAGCTACAGAGGTTAATCTCTGTTCTATATTCAAGTTTTTAATTGAAAGTATTGAATGGATCGCCCACAAACCGCCTTCCATTATCTGAGATGATAGCTCGAGGACGCCCGAACCTGCATACAATATTCCTCCATACGAAGGATTGCATCTTTGGTGAGGAAATTATTGCCATTAGTTTTGCTTCAGTCCATCTGGTGAAGTATTCCATGGCAACAATTAGGACGTGAACACCCCCACTCCTTTTGGGAAGGGTCCTAATATGTCAATACCCCAAATATCGAATGGAACCGACTTGTTGATGGACTAATACTTCGTTGGAGGCACATGCGACTTATTTCCCTACAATTGACAGCTTGTACATTTTTGTATGACCTTTTTGATATCTAAGATTATCAAAGGCCAATGATAACCCTTCCTTAGTATCTTTTTTGTGTTGGTTTTGGCTCCTATGTGTGATCCACATATTCCACTAAGCACTTCTTCATTGACTTATCCTCCTTCTCCCTTACTCAGGTATTTGAGTAGTAGCCATGTATGCGACCTTCTGTACACTTTGTCATCTCCTATCAAGACATGGCGAGGTGTAAGTTTTTGGATTTGGCGAGCTTCTTTAGCATCTTGCGGAAGGTTGCCATCTTTTCTCCAGTTTGCTTGATCCTCTATAACCAAGTTTTCTTCTTGGTTTATGCTGGGAGAATACAATTTTTTGACCAATAGCTCGGCTTTTGTTCCCGCAAACTCCCGGTAGACTTTAGATAGTGTGTCTGCCTCTGAATTTTGCCCTCTAAGTATTTGTTCAATTAGGAAATACTCAAGTTTTTATGTTATATCTCTTACTTGTTTGAGATATTTAATCATGTTCTCTTCCCTAGTTTCATAGTTTCCAGCAACTTAGTTGGCTATAACTTGTGAATCAGTTTTGGCATGCAATGTTTGCACTTTTAGAGCTCTTATGAGTTTTAGACCTGCTAAGAGGGCCTAATATTCATATTCATTATTCAAGGTTGGGAAGTTGTATTTCACAGAGTAAGGGATTCTCACTCCATCAAGGCTGATCAATACAAATCCAACACTTGAATTTTCCTTTTCAATGGAACCATTAGTGTACATGGTCCATATGTTGGTTTCACAAGTGTTAGCGAGCTCCAGTGGAACTCTTGTGCACTCTTATACGAAGACTGATAAAGCTTGAGCTTTGATAGCTTTTCTCGGTTTGAAATCAATCTGATATCCTGAGAGTTCGAGCAACCACTTCATTGTCCTGCCTCGTTAGCTCAGGTTTTGCCAGAGCTTGTTTTAGTGGCAGATTGATCAATACTCTTATCGAGTAAGCTCCTAAATAGGGCTTAAGCTTCCTTGAAGTAATAACATTAAGGTACAGAAATTCCTCGAGGTCCAAATATCTAATTTCATTACTCTGAGCAAACTACTTACATAATACATTGGAAATTGTAAACCTGACCTTTCTACTCAAAGTATCAAGCCGACTTCCTTCTCTGTCGCAATTAAGTACTTCAGGATTTCCTCTCCCAACCTCGGGGAGACATGCTGTGTGGATTGTCTCAGAAATTCTTTTAGTTTTCTAAAAGCTGTTTGACAATCTTCTATCCACTAGAAATCTTTGGGTTTCTTCAGGACGTCATAAAACTTCTCTCTTTTTGTCAGCCATCTCGCGTCCCAATGCTACCATCTTCCCTATTACTCTCTGAACTTCCTTAATGCTCTTGTTAGGTTCATGTCCAGGAGTGCTTTTATTTTATCAAGGTTGGCATCAATGCCTCATTCCGATATCATGAAACCCAGGAATTTTCACGCTAAAACCCCAAGGTATATTTTGTAGGATTGAGCTTCATGTAAGCAACTTTCAAATTTTAGAAAGCTTCCCTTATATCCTTAATGAAGCCATTTGAGGTTTTGGAGTTAATCACAATGTTGTCCACATAGACCTCAATGTTCCTCCCGAGCTGCTTCTTGAAGACCTTGTGCATAGCTCGTTGGATTTCTGCCCCTGCATTCTTCAAAACATATGGCATTTTGGTATAATAGTTGGTCCCGACCTCTGTAGGTTTTTTCCATGTCTTCCAGAGCCATTGGAATCTAATGATACCCTTTGTTGGTATCTAAGAAACACAATCATTGATAACCAGCTGTTGAGTCTACCATTTCATCGATGCTCAGGAGTGGTTATATGGACTATTATTATTGTCCTCCTTTTGGATTGAGTCTTCTGGCATTGCTTTTCCAGTGCACAGTTGTGTTCTTCCCGGCGGTCTGCCACGACATGGTGGCTGAATGCACGTTGGTTGTGATCGAGTCATCACGATTCTTGTTTATTTTGTCTTATGTATGGGGAAGAAAGCTAGGCTTTAGGGTGTTTTTCCCACAGACGGCGCCAGAAGTGATGGAGCTCGAAAATAGCCTCTGGGTCACCTTGAACGGTGTTGACTTCCATCATTGCAAACCGAGAAGAAAAGGATTAGGTCACTAAAGTGGGTTGTCACCCTAAGGAGTATTCAGAGAGAGTAATCTTGAGTAAATTAGCTCAATCGATTGTGTCTTGTTCGTGGACTGTGTGTGTTTCGATAATATATATCAAGTAAAGTAAGTTACCTCTTTGATCAGGGCTCTTCAATTACATGACAGTAGGCAATTAGTATAATTGTGAGATCTTATCATTTTAGAGGTTGGTGACCTAGGAGGTCAGTGGTAGGAGGTTGTTGCCCACTTTTCCTCTTGACTCATGAGTCTGACTTTCAAATATTAGGATGAGCCCATTCGGGTTTGTTCATCTGTGTCGTGCCCGTTTCTACCATCGATAACAATTGTTTTTTCCCTTTTTTAATTGTTCGTGATATTCTTTTATACTCTTTCTGATTTATTATTTAGAATTGTTTTTTTTTGCCATTAAATTGATAAATTGTTTTTCATTAATTCATATTAGATTCCTCAAAAGTAAGATACTCATTTACTAAGGAAACTAAAGAGGGAAACAAAATTATATCAGTAGACGAATCCCACTTTGAAAAAAAAAAAAAAAAACCAAATATGCTCTTGAAGAAACTTAATAATTTTTGCATTCAATTTCTTATACAAATTTGGTGTGAAAATGCTAAAAGCATTGATGGGAGCCCAAGTGGGCAGGACTTAGACAAAAGTCAGCCCAAGTGGGCCCAAGACCCCAGACTTCAATACCTAAAAGTTAGATTCACAAAGTCAACAAGGATAGGTGGGCAGCGACCTGACCTCGGCCCACGACCTGGTAACTCCCAACTCATCTCATACATCTTCCAGGCCACAACTAGATGTCCATGACTCCTAACATCTCCCATGAGCCTACTGCCACTCGACATGACCTCCTTGAAGAGATAGCCGAGACCCTTGATGTCCACAGGCAGGTTGCGAAGTTGGTCTAGAGGTCGGCTAGCGAGTTCGCAGATCTCGACAGAGACTAGAATGACAAGATATCTCAACCAAAGGAAACCCCACAATTCTAGGAGCAGTTAGCGCGATTCTACAATCCCACAACTCTCCTAATTGCCGACTGTCACATAATAGCATAGCCCTAATCGGAGAGGGAATTTATTTTCTTATATATAATCAAATCATACACAATCTACAAACAAGAGAACAGTCTCTCTGAGAATTAATTACACACGATTACTCTTGGAATACTGACTTAGGCATCGAAGCTCTTCCCTGAGCACAGCCCACCTCCAGTGACCTTCTCTACATTCTTCTCAGTATTAGTGTGACCCAGTGTTCACTTTTGAGCAACATCACTTCTAGCGCCGTTTGTGGCATGCTCAGACAAAAAAGCTTAGCTTTTTTCCCTACACAAGAGAAATAAAAAAGCCAAATGACCCAATCACAACCTACACGAGTTCAACCACTGCGCCGGGGCAGACCACCCTGAGGGACATAGCTGCACACCAGCAAAACGGTACCTCAAGCCCCACTCCTAGTGGAGAACAATAGCCCAGCCTTGGCCACCCAGCAGGAACCACCACAGCCATCATAATCTGGTCGATCTCAAAGGGGCCCAACGAACCCTCCGCCTGAACAAGAGAGGCCTGAGTAATTGCATCCTGATTCTATTCCCAACAATCCTAGGCCATAGAGATCTAAGAAAACAAACATGTTAGTTCCTTCTGGGACGAATGGTGGTATCCCAAGAGAGAGTATCTGGTGGACGAGACTATATGTCTATTGGATGCACTCCAGTGCCTTCTCGAAGAGATTCATAGCCTACTCGAGGCCAAGCAGACCTTGCCCAGCCAAGCAAGCCTTTACCTTCAGAAGCAAGGAATGACCTCCAACCTCAAGAAATAGGTCGGGAAACAAGTCGAGAGCAAGAGAGGTCATAGAGGGAAACAACCAAAGCTCTGACCGACCTCGGTGAAACCCTGAACCACGAAAGGCTTACGACTTAATCGACAAGCTTAACCGAGTAGCCATGTCACGAAGCCAGAGAAAGGAACCTGAAGAGCAAGGGAGCTCACTACAAACTCCTCTTGGAGTAAGGATACCACCTCAACGAATCCTGATCGAAATAATAAGCGATAAAGCTCTAAGGGTAGCCCCCAATCCACTGACGAGAGCAAGTCCCCCATCCAATTAGGAACGCAGAGCAATGTGGACCTTACCGAGCCCTCGCCGTTTGTCCACTACATCTGAACAGCTTGAATGCCACCAAAGCTCAAAGCCCTACACTAGGAGGCAAAATATGATGGCTCAGGCGAACCTCTGCAGCACATAGACAAATATGTGTCTTACATGGAGATGTTCAAGTACCCGAACCACGTCAAATGCAGAGCCTTCGAGTCAACTTTGACTAAAAAGGCCCAGTCCTAGTTCAAAGGCAACCCAGAGGCGAGCATCTCAAGTTAGACACACCTAAAAGAGTTGTTCCTGAAAAACTATCAGAGCAGCATGAGGTGTGAGAAGGATATCAACGACCTCTTCAACATCAAGCAAAAGTTTGGAGAGAGTACAAGAGATGTTCGTCCACGTCACTACCGTCACACAAGGTTTGCAAGAGGGGTACATAGCCCTCAGGCTAGCTGAGGAGCCAGTAAAAACCATCAAGGGCTTACCCTCCTACAAAAACTGATCAAGGCTAAGCAGATAACGGTCTAGAAGAAGATCCCTAGCTTTGCCTCAGCCACTAGAAAAGATAACAAGGGGTGACCAAAAAGCCCTCAATCCTCAAAATTGACAGGAAGGACCTCCATTTAAAGGGAGGAACTTCTGACAAGCAAAGAAAGACCATCCCCGACCTCGTGACAACCCCACGGAAGACCTCATTAGCCGAGATCCTGGTGGTCATGGAAAGAAGCCTCCAAGACCATTCAAGAGTCCAGCGGCCAAGAAAGACACTACCAAGTTTTACCATTATCATAAGGACCACAGCCATCCCACAAAGGACTGTTTTGACCTCAAGCGTGAGATACGAAGATTGGTGAAAGAGGGACACTTGCAAGAGTTCCTGGCAATGAATGTAGGCCTTACTGACCCACCACCAATAGCTCCTCAAAATCAGCGACCTCTTGTGCATAGAACCCCTCATAGTGTCCCTCTAGATTGGAGATTTCTTGTCCACAAAATACTGGTGGACACTAGAAGCGCCGTGAATGTCCTATACCTTAAGGCCTTGACCAAATGGGGATAGACAAGAGCTTACAGATAAGGTCAGACACAGCTCTAACCATCTTCAACAGCAGCACGACCTGTGCTAATGGGATTCTCCGAGTCCCAATGACAGTCCGTGTGAGTGGCAAGGAGGTCACTAAGGTCATGGATTGGATGGTGGTCAACACCCCTAGAACTTACAATGCAATCTTGGGTAGAAAGGGGGTCATGGACTTGACAGTAGAAATTTCTCTACTCAGCTGCGGAATGTTACCTTGTTGAAGGTAACGAGGAGAGCTTGCCTGAGTACGAGAAGGAAAACTGCATCGACCTCCAGAAATTAATGATGATTACAGAATCTAGACAGCAGGCAGAGGAGAGAAGGTATTCCTCAACCTAGAATTCCTTGAGAAAGGGATTAAAGTAGGAGAGGTATTACCTCCTAAAATCAAAGGGAAACTTGTTGATTCCCTTCAAGAGAATCTGAAGGTCTTTGCTTGGCACCCTAGCGACCTCGAGGGAGTAGATCAAAAAATTGTTGAACACAAGATTGGATCCAAACTAGGGGTCAAGTCGGAAAAGCAAAAGAAGAGAACCTTCGCCCTCGAACGAAATGAGGTCATAGCTCGAGAAGTCCAAGCTCTTCTTGATGTAGGAATTTAGAAGAGGTGGTATACACGAAATGGCTAGCAAACCCAGTTGTAGTCCCGAAGAAAGAAAGGACATGGAGGACGTGTGTGAACTTCACCATGTGACGCAGAGCTGGTTGCTGATCCAGGTGATTCAGATGCAGGGCAAGTTTCGGTTCCACAATCAGCTCCACGGCATTAAAAAAGTTTGAAGAAGAGGAGGGAGCTGTTTGAAACACCGAATTGATGCCGGGCATAATTCCTGAGGCAACTGAAAGGAACTTGGATCGGGCTCAAATCTGATTGGATGACCCAAAACAGCCCAACAAACCCAAGAAACAGCAAGGCTTTTTTCGGCCATCCGGAGTCGTTTCGGAGGAGTTTTGGGCAATTTTCTATTTTCAATGGCATTGTCATAATTTTATAGTTTTTAGAGATAGTTTCAAAATTTACTATTTTTCTAGGGGTTTTTTTGCAATTTCTTTCCTTTTCGTTTCCGATTAGGGTTAGGCTTTGTTTTTGGCTTGAAGAATGATTTCGGCTAGTTGCTTTTTGACAGTTTTTGATGAATTAAAGTTTGCCTCTTTTCAGCTTTGTAATTTTCGACTACTTCGAAAATTTGTTTTCGCTTGATTTAGATTTTCGTCTTCTAACTACTTGCGTTGAAGTTTGATTAGAAGGAAAATTGGATCAGGTTTTTTTTCGCTTCTTGTTTTGCAAGTTTCTGAACAAGAACAAATCTTCAGATTCTGTTTCTGACTGCGTCAGTTTGTATCAGAGCACAGATCCATCCAAATCAGTCAGTTCCGCGCTCCATGGCAAGAGTTAAGCTCGAACAGAACATTGCTGCATTAATCGAAGCAATGCAGCAGGATCTGGGAAGAGTCTAGGCACAACAAGGAAGAGTTGCGAAGGGAGATGCGGTTGGAGAGTGAGAGCTGTGAACACCAAATACAAGATTTGACACAGATGGTGCAGCAGTTGGTGCCAGGCCAACAACCAGAACAGGCCAAACTTGACGGTTTGCATCAGGGGGTGGACGAAGATGTTGAGGACGAACTCGAGCGGCAACCGCGTGAATAGCCTAAGGTTCAACAGAGGGGAATGAGGGGCGGCTGCCAACCGCCAAGAGACAACGAACGAGAACCATTCGTTCCTCTTTAGGATCTAGGGTTTAAGATGGAGGTTCCGGAATTTTCAGGAGGGTTGTCGCCTGAACAATTCTTAGATTGGATGAGCTTCGTGGATGAACTTTTTTCGTTAAAGGAGGTTCCGGAGGTAAAGAAAGTATCTTTGGTGGCAATGAGGTTCAAGGACAGGGCTGCCGCATGGTGGCAATCTTTTAGATATCAAAGATACCTACATGGCCTTCTAGTTTTGGACGATTGGGGAGAATTCAAGAGAGAGATGCCCAAGGAGTTTTTGCCTTTCAATTACCGGCAAACTATGTTCCAGAATCTTCAGAGCTTGACGCAGGGTTCTTGGAGCATTGAAGAATACACATTTGAGTTTTACCGGATGGTGGCGACTAACCAATTGCGTGAAACTTAGGAACAGCATGTGGCTCGTCATCTCCATGATCTATGACCTGCTATTCAGGATGCGTGACAAGTCCATACCTTTACCACTATCACGGACGGGCAGACAAAGGCACAAGTTGTGGAGAAGAGTCTAGCGTTGGTTAGCGGCAAGAGTGTCGGATTTGGAAGTGGCTTCCCTCCTCCCCGTGTTTCTCCAGCGAGTAGTTCTTCATCGTCACGTGTGGGTACTTCTTCTGCCCAAAATCAGTTCGGGCGTGGTAGTGCACAGTTCGGCCAAGGGACAGGTAATGTTCCGAATAAGTCTACCACAAATAATAAAGCTAATGTGAAGTGCCACAGGTGTTAGCAGCTAGGGCATTATGCGAATGAATGTCCGAGGCTAAGATTGCAACTACTAATTCAGGAGGACGTTGAAGATGAATCTGAAGAGTATGTCGGTGATGATGTGCATGAAGAGGAGGAGATGTGTTACGTCGCACCCGAAGATATCCGGGGTGATAGCTTGGTTTTGAGGAGGATTTGTTTAGTGCCCAAAACCGATGAAGATTGGAAACGGAGAAACATCTTCACAACCTGGTGCACAATTGAAGGGAAGGTTTGCCGTGTGATTATTGATACAAGAAGCTGTGAGAATGTAATCTCACAAACGGCAGTGTAGAAGCTTCAGTTGAAGACAGAACCTCATCCCATGCCATACCAGTTGGGGTGGTTAAATAATGATACAGAGGTCAGGGTGTCAGAGCGGTGTCGGGTGGAATTCTCGTTTGGACCTCAGTATTCTAGAGCTATCTACTGTGATGTCGTCCCGATGGATGCCTCACATTTGCTACTCTACAGGCCATGGTAATACAACAATCATGTGACGCATGATGGATTCACACACTGTTATACTATCAATCGAGGGCCAAAGAAAGTGGTACTTTAGCCCATGCGAGAAGGAATGGTTGACAGTAAGAAGACAATTATCTACCTACCACGGAAGGAATTCGAAGAAGAGGTAACTGAGTCTGAGTTTTGTTTTGCTTTAGTTGCGACTGACTTGTTGACATCAGATAGCAGTGGGGCCGAGTTGGAGATTCCAGAACAAGTTCAAGAGTTGTTGACTGAATTTGCAGACTTGTTGCCGGAAGAGTCACCGCCTGGGTTGCCTCCGTTGAGAGATATCCAGCATCAGAAAGATCTAATGCTGGGTTCTATCCTCCCGAACAAAGCGCATTACCAAATGTCCCCACAGCAACATGAGGAGCTGAAGCGACAAGTTACGGAGTTACTTGATAGAGGATTAATCTGGGAGAGCATCAGTCCCTGTGCGGTGGCTGCTTTGTTGGTACCAAAAAAGGATGGCACATGCAGGATGTGCGTGGACAGCCGAGCCATCAATCGTATTACGATCAAGTATCGGTTTTCGATTCCACGATTAGATGACATGTTGGACCAGGTCAGTGGACCGACTATCTTTTCAAAGATAAACTTGAAAAGTGGCTACCATCAACTCCGAATCAAACCTGGAGAAGAGTGGAAGACGGCTTTCAAGACCAAGGATGGGCTCTTCGAGAGGCTGGTCATGCCTTTCAGTCTCTTGCATATGCCAAGCACATTCATGAGGACATGAATCAGGTACTGCATCCTTTCCTCAGTGATTTTGTGGTAGTTTATTTTGATGGCATACTTGTGTATAGTCGGGAGAAGGAACAGCATTTGCAGCACCTACGGTTAGTTTTGGCTACATTGCCAGATCACAGTGTATTTGCCAATCGAAAGAAATGCAGTAGGACGGTTGACAGGATTGTATTCTTGTGGTATGTGGTTTCGGCAAATGGGATTCAACCGGATGATGCTAAGATTTGGACGATCCATGACTGGCCAATACCAAAGAATGCAACATAGGTTCTGTCTTTTCATGGATTAGCAAGTTTCTATCGGCGGTTTATCAGGGATTTCAGTGTGTTCATGGCACCCCTGACTGATCATTACAACGCCAAGGTGTTTGAATCGATAAAGGCGGCTCAAGAGGCATTTGATATGATAAGGGAAAAGCTGACGAGTGCCCTAGTACTTGCCCTACCGAATTTTGATAAGGTATTCGTAGTGGATTGTGA
The DNA here is from genome assembly GCA_028571225.1 of Parsonsia alboflavescens. Taxonomy (NCBI): domain Eukaryota; kingdom Viridiplantae; phylum Streptophyta; class Magnoliopsida; order Gentianales; family Apocynaceae; genus Parsonsia; species Parsonsia alboflavescens. The sequence goes on along the minus strand of JAOXNR010052868.1, from coordinate 2,852 downwards.
TGCTTCGAAGATGGGCATAGGAGCGGTACTAAGCCAGGAGGGACGGCCAGTAGCCTATTTCGGAGAGAAACTTGGACTTGGAGGGCCGAAGTTGAACTATTCAACTTATGATGTCGAGTTTTATGCCATAGTCCGAGCTCTTCAACATTGGTGGCATTATTTGATACAACGGGAGTTTGTGTTGTACTCTGACCACCAGGCTTTGAAGTTTCTTCAGGGGCAACAACGACTTAGTGATAAGCATGCCAAATGAGTGTCAGTGCTTCAGGAATTCACATTCAGCTTGAAACACAAGTCAGGCGTCGCGAATAAGGTGGCTGACGCATTGAGTAGACGATGGTCGTTGCTTAACATGATGTGGGTTGTCACCTTGGGTTTTAAGGGATTGAAAGAACTACTATGGGATGATGCAGATTTCGATCCTATTGTGAAGGCGGTAGAGCAACAGGAACGGTTTGACTATGTGCTTCATGATGGCTATCTTTTCCAAGGTAACTATTCGTGATACATAGTTGAGATTATTGATTGTTCAGGAATTGCACTCGCAAGGGCATTTCGACAAGGACAAGACAGCCTGTTTGATTAAGGAGAAATTTTACTGGCCAGGAATTGACAAAAGTGCCCAGGATTACGTTAAACGATGTCGAGTTTGTCAAGTGTCGAAAGGAGGGGGCACTAATCAGGGTCTTTATACACCTTTACCTATTCCAAAAGAGCCATGGACGGATGTGTCAATGGATTTCGTATTGGGTTTGCCACGAACGCAGAAGGGGTTTGACAGCATCATAATCTTGGTGGATAGGTTCAGTAACATGGCTATCTTCATTGCTCTCAACAATTCCATGGATGAGAGCAAGATTGCCGACTTGTACTTTGGAGATGTGGTGCGGAGATTGGGACTGCCACGGAGTATCCTGTCTGATCGAGATATGAAGTTCATGAGCCATTTTTTGCTGGAGCTTTGGAAGCGCATGGAGACTACTCTGAAGTTTAGCAGTCCATACCATCCACAGAGAGATCGCCAGACGGAAGTAGTGAATCGCACCTTGGGGAACATGTTGAGGGCACAGGTTAAATCTTTTGGGACTTGGGATTTTGTACTTGCGAAGATTGAGTTTGAATTCAACTGCTCTGTGAACAGGTCCACCAAGTATTCCCCTTTTCAGATTGTTTTGGGGTGAAATCCGAGGGGTAGATGAGATGTCCAGTTTGAGGTAGGTGATCTGGTTTGGGTCTCTCTGTCCAGAGAACGATATCCTACTGATGAATATCACAAGCTTAAGGAAGGTTAGATCATGCCAAATCTTGGAGAAACTTGGCGTCAATGCTTACTGAGTTGAGTTACCAGACGAGTTCAGCATCTCTAATGTTTTTAATGTGTAGCATCTCACGGCTTTCCATGGAGATAATCCGAGCTTGAGGACAAGCTCCATTCAGGAGGGGCAGCCCGACACAGAGTTGGTTGCTGATCAAGGTGATTCAGATGCGGGGCAAGTTTCGGTTCCACAATTAGCTCCATGGCGTTCAGAACGTTTGAAGAAGAGGACGGGAGCTGTTTGAAACACCGAATTGATGTTAGGCACGATTCCTGAGGTGATTGAAATGAACTCGGATCGGGCTCAAATCTGACTAGGTGACCCAGAACGGCCCAACAAACCAAAGTCATAGTTCAAAATTTTGTTTTTGCTTGATTTTAATTTTCGTCATCTAACTACTTGCATTGAAGTTTGATTAGAAGGAAAATTGGATCAGGTTTTTTTTCGTTTCTTGTTTTGCAAGTTTTTAAACAAGAACGAATCTTCAGATTCTATTTCCGACTGCGTCACCATGCTAAACAAATTTTGCCAGAAGGACTCCTATCCACTTCCAAGTATAGATCAAATGGTGGATTTGACGGCCGGGTATCAATGGCTATGTTTCTTGGATACATGCAAAGGGTACCACCAAATCCCAATGGCAGTTGAAGGCATGGAAAAGACCTCATTTTTCACAGAGGTTGGAACCTACTGCTACACCAAAAAGCCATTCGGCCTGAAAAATGTAGGAGCAAAATTCCAGCTAGCTAAGAATAAGGTGTTAAAAAACCAGCTTGGGAGGAACATAGAGGTCTACGTGGATTACATATTGATCAAGTTTAGGACCTCTGAAGATTTCATTGACGATATCAATGAGACTCTCCAGACTCTAAAGGCTACCCACAAGAAGCTCAACCTAGAAAAAAGCACCTTCAGAGTTTCAGCAAGTAAATTCCTAGGCTTCATGATCTCTGAAAGAGGCATTGATGCCAATCCGGACAAGATAAAAGCACTATTGGACATGGAACCACCCAGAAACATCAAGGAGGTTCAGAGTTTGATAGGGAAGATGGCAACACAGGGGCGCTTCATCAGCAAAATGACGGACAAAAAAAAAATTCTATGACGTCATAAAGAAGCTAAATGACTTCCAATGGACCGAGGACAGCCAAGCGGTATTCATCAAGCTAAAGGACTTCCTGGCACAACCCCCTCAACTTGTCTCACCAAGGTCAAGAGAAGAAATCTAGATGTATCTTAACGCAACAGAGAAAGCAGTCAGCTCAATGCTGTTGGTAGAAAGGTCAGGACAACAGTTCCTTGTTCATTATGTGAGTCGATTGCTTAGAGGTCCAGAAACTAGATATTCGTGTAGGGATTTATGCCCAAAAAGACTATCATTTTCTGAGAAAAAGTGTAAAAGACCATAATCTTAATAAGTAATTTTAAACATATTAGCATAAGATGCAATAAGGTCCAAATTGATTTAAATAGGTGATCTATGTGTTGGAACGTTCAGCATAGTAAGGTACGGATCACCGGAAGTTTAAATCATAA